>VUYV01000733.1:46611-59639 GCA_008711295.1 Anarhynchus alexandrinus | reverse complement strand
CGATCTGGGGCGGCGGAGCGGCTGCCGGCGCGGGGGGGTCCGCGGAGTCCCGGCGGCGGCAGTCCCCGGGGAGCGGTCTCACGGCTGACCCGGCCCCGCCGCCGCGGGGAGGGGGCTCGGGGGGGCCCGGCACGGGCCGGCGCAGGGGGTCCCCAGGGGGGACCGCGGTGACAGCGTGGCGGTCCCGGCGGGCTGAGGGGGTGCGGCCGTGCCGGTGGGCGGGGGGATCCCCCGGTGTCCCCGGGCCCGGCAGCGGGACGGGGCGGGGGGCTGTCCGGTGGAGACCTCCCTGTGGCCGCGGGGCTGCGGGCAGCGCGACGGGTCCCCCGGGGGACGAGATGGGGTGTCCGGAGGGGAGCGGAGCGGCTGTCCGGCCCAGGCTAGGGCGCTTTGGGGTGCGATGGCGCATTGCCTGCGGGGCGCATGGCCTGCGGGGCGAGCACGCTGTAGCCCAGGCCGCTGCCCGTGCCGCGGGCTGGCGGGCGTCGAGGCTGCCCTGTGCCGCGCAGGTGGAGGCGCAGCCTGGCCCGTGCCCGGCCGGCGCTCGGCGGGGCTGCCAGGCCCAAAGTCCACAGCGCCCAGCTGCCGAGTGCCCGTGTGGATGCGGCTGTTGGCACACGGCTGCCTCGTTGCGAAGGGTGCGTGGGGCAAAGCGAAAGCGCCCGGCGGGGGCTGTGGTGGAGAGCGGCGGACCCCCTGCCCCGGTCCCTGCAGATGGGACCCCGCGGCAGCCAGCTCTTGGGGTGGGAGCTGGGGGCTGGATGCAGCCTGGACTCCCCGTGCTGTGAGTCACACTGGGGCCGGGTCAGCTGGGGAAGGCCCTGCTCCTCTTCCTCTGACTCAGAGAGCTTTCACTGCCGGCGAGCGGCCGGCTGCGGCCAGCCCCTGCCACCGCCGTGCGGGCTCCACAGTGCCCTCCCTGCAGCAGTGTCACCAGTATCCCAGCAGCTGGGACGGTGATCCCGTGCCCGCGCCTTGCCAGAGAGCACTGGCAGCGGTGCCCTCCCTGGGGAAACCGAGGCACGTCGAGAGGCAGCGAGGTCTCATGGGCTGCGTCCCTGCGGGGGCAGAGCTCGAGCAGAGCCCAGGTGTCCCGGGTGTCGAGCGCTGGAAAAATCTCTGAGCATCTTTCCCTGAGAAAGCCCCGGGGAATCTCTGCGCAGCGCCCGGGAGGACGTGGAGGGACGTGCGTGCATGCAAGCTGCCGACGCAGCCCCTTCCCCACCAGCTGCTGGCTCTTGGCTGGGAATTGGGGAAGGCGGAGTGGACCGGTCCAGGAGTGGGGTCTCTCGTGGTCCCGGTCCCCCAGGCATGGCAGGGGGTGTGGCCCAGAGGGCGGGGGGCTGCGGTCTGCTGCCAGGAAGTGCCGGTGGTTAATGAGTAACAGCCATGAGATGTACGGCAGCTCTCGCTTCTGGGATGTGGACTTGGGTTTCCCATTGCCCGATGAGTAAGCAGAAAGCCCATGCTGGGAGTGCGGGGGTCAGTGAGACCCCCACTGTGCCCCACGCCCCCACCACCCACTCCTGCCCGACCCCCGGCCCCACCAAGGAGGCGACGCAGCCCCACGGGTGGAGGGGGAAGTGAAAGCGGCTGCGCCGAGAGGACTTGGGAAGGGGGAGCGGGCAGGGGGGCATGGGGTGCACCCCGGGTGGCTGCTCCCCCTCTCTGGGCACCATATCCTGCCCCGCCATCGAGCCGGAGACGTCTCGCAGCTGCGGGGTTTCCCCAGGCGGCAGCTCCCGGCTCTGCCCCGAGGGGCCCTGCTGCTCCTCGGGGTGTCAACCCCCAGCGGGGTCTTGCCTCCCTCCTGCCATCCCCCGTGCCGGGCAGCCCTGGGACCGGGCAGCTCCGCACCCTCGGTCTGTGCGGGGAGCGCAGCACTTGCTGCCGTGGGAGCCTCCACCCCGGGGTGCCTCCTTGGGAGTCCGAGCCCCGCAGCAGCTGGGCCAGCGGGAGATTTGGGGTGCATCTGCAGCGGATGCATCTGCGGTGGGCATAGGTGCATTGCGCTGGGCGGTGCAGCACCGGGAGCTGCAGCAGCGGCTGCTTTGGCCGGGCTGCCCCGGGGTGAGGGTCCCCACAGGGCAGGCAGCTCCATCGCCCGCCCTGGGTCCCCGTCCCCACCTGCTGCCCTCTCCCTCGCGCTGTGGCGGCGCTGATGGAGCAAACCCTGCGGGGGTGCGGGGAGCCGGGGCTTTCCTCTCACGGAAACCTCTGCGCAGCCCGGCCCCGTCTGGGGTATTGTTACAGGAGCCGGGTCTTGGCAGGGAAAGGCTGTTCTGCAGAGGGAGCAGAGGAGGAAAACATGGGAATTAGGACAGGAAGGAAACAGGGCATGGCTGGGCTGAAGGAGCTGCTGTGTCTGACGCCTGGAGGGGACAGGCCCGTTCCCCCCACTCTGAGCTCCTCCGAGCCGTCGTCCCCTGGGAGCTGGGAGCCGGGGAGGAGGAGCGCAGCATCTCCTGCAGACTCTTAGCAAATTCAGGCATGCCCGGCTCGTGTTCCAGGTTGCCACTTACCAGCCAGCAGCTGCCTCCCAGGGCTAAGCAGAAATACAGGTTTTAATGGGGGGAGGAGGAGGAGGATGGGGATTACATCTTGAGGATCACGAAACGGGAGGCTGTTTTTCCTTCTTGCCTTGGTTCCCTGCATGCCAGCAGCCATGATCTCACCAGGGCCGTGGGCAGCGCTCCCGGCTGTCGCTGGGTGCGTTTCCCACCGTGCGTTGACCCCTCCAGAGTAAACTCAGCGCTCGGCCTGCGCGCTGCCGTAAATCATCGGGATCTGTTTGCTCTGGCCAGCCAAGCAGAGTCGAAAGCAAACGCGTTCCTGGAAGCGCCGGGCTCGGCGTGCCCCGGGGTCGGGCCTCTGTCCGTCCGCTGCGGTTCTTCCCCGGGGCGGCACGCGGGGCTCTGCCGGGGCTGCCTGCGGCGGTGAGAAGCGGAGCACCGCAGGGGCTGCACTGCTGCTGCCGGCCCTGGGTGCGCTCCCGACGGGACAGGACAGGACGGGGCGCAGCGGTTGTTTTGCGCTCTCTGCGACGTTGCCCTAGTGACGCTGGCTTCCTTCCCCTCGCATGGTTTCTCAAAGTCTCTGGCAGCTCCACCTCCGCCCTGCGCTTCAGCTCTTGCAGCGCGGCCAAGACCCGCGGGGAACGCGCTGCCCGCGAGGACACGTGACGCGACGCCCTGCTCGGCTGTTTGCTTTTGGGGACGGGAAGCCAGCCCTGGGCGGACGGGCTGGCCGGGGTCCCGGAGGTGCCCTGGCCCCACTCCTGGGCGACGAGCTGTTGGTGCCTCGCGCCCCGCCGCAGGATCCGGCCTCTGCCCTGGCCGGGTGCGGGGCAACCGGCAGTGAGGTGCGTCAGGGCCGGGCGGCACAGTGACCCCCCCTCGTCCGCTGGGCCCCGCGGGCGGTGCGGAGGGGAGCCGGCTCCCGGCGGGGGCTGGAGGGGGCGAGCGTGGCGGGCAGCGGGCGGGAAGGGAATGAGCTGTCGGGAAGAGGCACGGTGTGGGCAGGACGGTGTGGGCAGGACGGAGCCGGCAGGCTGCAGGCGCTGCTGTGGGGCCTGCGCGGGGGGAACGGACTGTCGGGGTTGTGACGCCCGGCTCGGGGGGTGGCGGGGAACCCGCGGTCCGGGCTGGGCCATGACACCCCGGCCCAGGCCTCCCCTGTGCAGTTTCTCGTCTTATGCCTCATTCCAGTCCTCCTCTTGCTTTCCGTGAGCTCCAGAGCCCACCATTGCTGGGGGGGCGGCTGGGGCATGCCCTGAGGGAGGCACCTTCCCCGGGGGGCAGCTGGGGAGGTTTTGGGGAGCAGCCAGGCCGCCTCGCTGAGAGCACCCCAGCAGAGCAATCTTGCCAAGCTCTGGGGTTTCGCACTCTTCCTGCTCACTGTGGCTCTCCCGTCTCTCCTGCACTGAGGCCGGCAGCGCTCACCCGTCCCCTCTGCGTGTCCTTGTGCGTCGCCCACGGCAGGAGGCGCAGGGATTCCCCAGAGATGCGGGGAACTGAGGCACGAGTGGGCTGCCTGCCTGCCCAGGATTGCCCAAGAGGCCGATCCTGGATCAGGCTTCCTGCTCCTCCTCCTCCCGAGCAGCAAGTTCAGACGGCGGAGGGATGGGCGGCAGCTCTCACCCGCCCTCCCGGAGGAGCCATCGGCGCTCAGCCCCAACAGAACTGGGGGCTCTGGGCACTGCAGCCCCACTCCCCGCTCACGTCCCCTCTTCCCGTCCCTCCGCAGGTGACTGTTCCCAAGATGTCCCTCTGGAGCATCGTCTCCCATATGCCGCCAGAGGAGTTCAGCGGCCTCTTTGCAGAGTTTCCCCGCAACCTGCGCTGTCTCCTGGCTGACTGGCTGGAGAACCAGCCCTGGTGAGTCCCCCGCTGCCCGCGGGCTCTGCCCTGCCCCAGCGCAGTCCCATAGGTGCCCGTCGCCGGCTGCCGCAGGGGGCTGAGCTGAGCCGGGGGGGTGTCCAGCCTGTGTAGCACCCGACCGTCGGGACTGAACGTGTGGGCAGAGGCGGGTGGTGGTGACGGGCCCCATCCTCAGCCCCAGGCAGGGTGGATGAGGACATGGGACGTCTGGTCAGGAGCAAAAGGAGATGGGGCCAGAGGCAGGACCACAGCGTAGGTCCGAGGGGCCCATCCAGGAGATGGGGCTGCTGGCAGGGCCCGGGGCAGAGGGGGGCATGGCGGCAGCGTGGCCTGGAAAAGGCCTGAGGGCCCCGAACTGGATGAGGACAGAGGTCCTGGACCCGTGGTCAGAGGGTGCAGTGTCTGGGTGAGGCTGGTCTGGGTCTGTTAGTGCCCGCGGTGTTCGGATGGCTGCGGCTCTGTGCTTGCAGCGGCAGCAACTGTGGGCACAGCCTGACCAGAGCCCCCTTTTTGTGCCTACGAAATAGTAACAGCAGTGATTGATTATCCCTGCTCCAGGCTCACCCAGCCTTTCCAAGGAGCTTCTCCTTTGCACAGTGCAAAGAGCGGGACGCAGGCGGGCGGCAAAGCCCCCCTGGCATGGACTCCTGCCTTGCGGGGCTGCGGCTGTGCCGGCTGGCGTGGCTCTTGGGCCAGAGGAGCAGTGCACAAGGCTGCATTGCAACGGTGGGCGAAGGGGGCTGATCCCTGGCACGTGGCTCCAAGACCCACGGCACGCAGCTCAGGCTGAAGCGCAGCGGTGGGGGTCACGCTGCAGGGATGAGGCATGGTGGAGGAGGGCAGGTGGCAGCTGGGTGTACACGTAGGAGAGGTTTCAGGAGGTCATGTCTTCTCCAGGGAACCACCTCATCCCGCTCAGAGTGTGGTTCGCCCTTGTTCGTGCAGCAAATTTCCCCCAGAAATCCAGCCAGCACTGGGTGGTGCACCAGGATGGCGGGAAGGCGGGTGTCCCCTTCCTCCCCAAAGCGAACGTGGGGTTCGGGATCACACAGCGGAGGGTGGAGGATTTGTGCCCGTCCACCCAACCCTTTCCCCTCTCCAGGGAGTTCATCAATGGCTCGGACGCCTTCTGCACCAGCGTGGCCAGCGGGATGCTCTCGGCCATGCTGGAGAAGCTCCGCGGCACTGCCAGCAGCGACGGGCAGCAGTGCCAGATCCTCCAGCAAATCAGCGGCATCGAGGTGCGCAGGGGCCGGGCACGGGGACCCTGGGGGCTGTGTTGCGCTGGGATTGCGGTGGGCTGCCAAGGAAGATTTGATTGTTTTATGCTTTGGATGTGCTGGTTCAAGCACCGCCCGAAGGGGCCGGTGCCACGAGCCGGTCCCCCCCACACCCTGTTTCAAGCCCAGCGCCATCAATGAGCAACGAGCTTGTGCGGACTCACTGACTGGGCTTTTTGGGGCGCTTCAGGGGGGCAGAGGGGGTTTGTTTGCGCCCGGGGGCTGACCCCCAGCTCGCCGCAGCCCTTGGGCTGTCACAGCCGCAATCACGGTTCCCCTCGGCTCCCCGCCCCCCCTGCCCGCCAGGCTGCCCAGCTTCCCCTCGCTGCCACGGTCCTGCGGCCCCTTTGGTTCCCGGTGGCCCCCAGGGAGCTGCCCTCTGTGGCCACATCCTCTCAGGCCCAATGCTGGACCCTGACCCCGGGAGGAGGGTCCCCAAGAGCGCTGGCCCCCCGTGGCCCACGGCTCCGCTCACCCCCAGCTGCCGGCACCCGGGCGACCGCCTCGCCAGATGTTCCCCATTTTCTGCTTGAGCGTTTGATTTCTCCTTCCTCTGTGCCGTGTGTTGTGCTGCGTTTCCTCCTGCCGTGTGTGCATGTGCGTGCTGGGTTTCTTTTTCTGGGCTGTTTCTCTTTATCGAGGTCTGTTTGAATTGCTCTCTGTCTCTCTTCCACCCTCTGTGATTGCAGATTTAACCCCTCTACTCTCTCTCCTGCCAGCGAAGCTCTTAGCGTAAGGGCTGAGTGGTGCTTGCTCCCAGAGCCCCGTTCTGGTTGAAAGCCCCGCTTTTTTGGTAACAGACATTTTTAATATACAACATTTGGGAAGGGGTCAGCTTTAGTCATAACTTCTGGGGAACAGGGTGACTTTCCATAATGAGACTGTTGCTTGCTTTTTGACACGGTTGTAGGAAAATGCGCAGATGTTTCAGCTCAGGTGTCTTTATTTAAAACGCTCAAGAAGAGCCACCCTCCCGTGTCCCCTCCTCCCACCGTCCCTCAGCCCGTAACAGCCAACCCTCATTTCTCCTGAGCTCCTGGCCGCTTCTGAGCCCGTGCGGGAGCCAGGGGCTGCTCTCCGCAGAGCCGGGGGAAGCGCTGGCTGTTGGTGCTGCCGCGCAGGCGGTGGGAGCTGGGGGCTCTCCCGCAAGATGGGTAAACGCAGGGCCAGGGAAGCGGCTGGGGAGAGGGGTGGGAAACGGGCTGGAGGGAGCCCAAACCTGGGCCTTTTGTCCCCCGAACCCCGGCGTTTGTCCTGGCAGAGCCCCGGTACCGGCCTGGGGCTGCCAGTGCTGTGTCAGGATGTGGGGCAGGTCCTGGGGGTCGGTCGCGGCCGGCACGCAAAGCCAGCGGGCACGCCGTCCGGCGGTTCGCTGTTGCGCTCTGCTGCTGTTTTGGGAAGCAGCTAATTTGGGAAAGGAGCGAAGGCCGGAGGAGCTGGCGTGGGGCGCAGGGAGCCGGAGCCAGCAGGGAAATTCCTCTCCCTATTTTTGGTGGAAAGCGTTGATGCACCCGGGCCAGGGCATCTGGGAGAATCTTCCCCAGGTGTCAGGCTGTCAGGTCTCGAGGAGATGCTTGCAGAAATAGAGAATTTGCTTTGGCTTGATTTTTTTTTTTTTAAATTTGAAGTTGTTTCCTTTTTTTTTTTTTTTTCACAGTTTAAAGTGGTTTTAAAGCTGGAAATTAGCTCCGTCAGAACAGCCACAAGTTGTGGTCTGTCCCACCCTTCTGGTCGTGAAAGCCCAGAGTCTGACTTAGCAGCGATCGTTGTGGGAAGGGGGCCCGAAAGGCATGAGTGAGGTGGGAGGGGGCTGGGGTGCGCGTGTCCTGACCCGCTAACGCCCTGGGCTCTGCTCCCCTGCAGAACACCTACCGGCGGGACCCACTGCGGCTGGTGGCCGTCCTGAAAGCCATCCTGGAGGGTGAGAAGGCCGCCGTGCTCAAAAGGGTGCGTGGTCCCTGTCCCCCTCCCGGGACACTCCAAGGCGCCGGGACTGCTCCAGGCCCCGCTGACCCACTCTACTCTGCCACAGGACCGTCATCTGCCCCTCAGCTTCCACCGGCGGCAGGAGGAGCTGAAGTTCAGCCTGGGGCTGCAGCGGCTGCAGCACCGCGTCCGTGAGATCCAGGCGCTGCGGGATGGCTCCGCAGGTGAGGGTTCGGGGCAGGACGGGTCCCCGCTCGGTGCGGGTCTGCCGTGGGGTGCAGCAAAGGCAGTGTGCCTCCCTCCGGGGTGCTGGGCAGCGCGATGCAGACGCCACCCCGTCCTTCCTCTGCAGCCTCTCTGCAACTGAACATGCGGGACCCGCAGCTGAAGTCAGAAGCGAAACCCCCGGAGAGCGTGAGTGGGGGTCTGGGGCACCAGGGGGAGAGCCGGGAGCACTGCCTGCCGCAGGAGGGGCGAACCAGCGCCGGGGCAGGGAGGCAGTGCAGGGCTGAGGGTCTCGGTGCCCTGGGGAGGATGGTGTAGGCTGCAGGTTGCTGCCAGGGAGGGCGGTGCAATGCAGAGCCCCATGGCCAGTGCTGCACCCCCCCAGGAGCTGCCCACCCTGATCCTGGAGGCCATGAAAGAGCTGGAGGTGGCCAAGCAGCAGGTACTGAAGAGGATCCAAATCTGGAAGAGGCAGCAGCAGCTGGCGGGGAATGGGGCCCTCTTTGAGGAGAACCTAGCTCCGCTGCAGAAGAGGTGAGGTGGCACGGGGCAGAGACGGGGGACACGGACCACCTCTCCTGCCCCCTCCGCTGCCCTGGGAGCGGGGAGCCTGCTGTCCCGAGGGGCTCTGGGAGAGTTGGTGGTCCGGCTCTGCTTTGGCTGAGGGTCTCCTTTCCCCGTGGTTCCCTGCGCAGGTGCGAGAGTTTGGTCGAGGTTTACTTCCAGCTGCACCAGCAGGTGATGGCGGCGAGCGCGGAGCTGGGGGCTGAGCTGCTGCCCCGGCTCCTGGAGCGGTTCAACGAGGTGTTATCCAGCCTGGTCAAGAGGTAATGGGCCGTGGTGGCAGAGGGGCAAAGGAGGTCTGCAGAGGTTGGTGGCAGAGCTGGCAGCGGTGTTGTGCCCGGCACCATTGTCTCCCCTTGTCCCCCAGCTCCTTCCTGGTGGAGAAGCAGCCCCCGCAGGTGCTGAAGACCCAGACCAAGTTCCAGGCGAGCGTCCGATTCCTGCTGGGCCCCCAGCTGCTGAAGGCATCAGCCAAGCCCTACATGGTGCGGGCCGACATGGTGACAGAGAAGCAGGCGCGGGAGCTGGCGCTCAGCGCCTACAGCAACACCCTCAGGTGAGCAACCGGCCAGGCAGCGCGGGGGTGAGGGGGTGTCCACACCACCGCGCTGTCCCTGACCCCCACCTCTACCCAGCGAGAGCACGGGGGAGATCATGCATAACGTGGTGGCCCTGGAGACCAACCCCACCAGTGGGACCTGCTGCGCCAACTTCAAGAACGTTGTGAGTGCCACCGGCGAGAGGCCATATGGGGGCTGCGGGACGGGCTGGGGGCTTCGCTGGGGTGCCGGGAAGCCTTGAGGCAGGGCTGTCCCAGAGCAGGGGGGTTTGAGGGGTCCCATGGCCGGTGCTTGCCCAGGGGTGATGCTTGGCTCTCCACTCCCTAGCTGCTGAAAAAGATCAAGCGCTGCGAGCGGAAGGGGTCTGAGTCGGTGACAGAAGAGAAGTGTGCCGTCCTGTTTAGCACCACCGTGGCCCTGACCCCCAGCAACCTCTCCGTCCACCTCCAGGTACCGGCCCCTCTCCCACGGGATGGGGCTGGGCAGCGCCGAGCATTCCCCCACGGGATGCCGTGCCCTCTCCCGGACAGTTCGGTGCAGACCCTCGTGCCGGGCTGGGACAGTCGCAGGGCAGCCAGCCCCCTTTCACTCGGGGTGGCCTCGGGGCTGAGGGAGGGCCTCTCTCTGCCTCCAGGTCCTGTCTCTGCCCATCGTGGTCATCGTCCATGGGAACCAGGACAATAACGCCAAAGCAACCGTGCTGTGGGATAATGCCTTCTCCGAGATCGTGAGTGCCACGAGCTGGAGGGAAAGGGCCGCAGGGCAAGGAGAGGAGCTGCCGGGATGCCAGGATTGGGTCTGGCTCTGGGATGGGGATGGCCAGATGGCAGGCTGGAGCAGGAACCCCGGCACATGGGTGGGATGCAGCAGGCTGGGATGGGGCAGCGGGAGAGCCGCTGTCCTGATGCCGTCTTGCCCTGCCGCAGGACCGGGTGCCCTTCGTGGTGGCTGAGCGGGTGCCCTGGGAGAAGATGTGTGATACGCTGAACCTGAAGTTCATGGCGGAGGTGCAGACCACCAGGGGCCTTCTCAAGGAGCATTACTTCTTCCTGGCCCAGAAGATCTTCAATGACCACAGTGCCAGCCTCGACGACTTCCAGAGCCGCAGCGTCTCCTGGGCCCAGTTCAACAAGGTTACTGGGAGGGCTGGCCAGGGTGGGCAGGGGCCGGCACAGCTCTGGGGAGCCTCACACTCTCTCTCTGCCCCAGGAGATCCTGCCCGGTCGGGGATTCACCTTCTGGCAGTGGTTTGATGGAGTCCTCGACCTCACCAAGAGGTGCCTCAAAAGTTACTGGTCAGACAGGTGGGTGCTCCGGGGACCTGGGGAGTCCTGGTCCCAGCCCCCCGCCCTGGTGCTGGCCCACTCTCCCGTCTCTCCATCCCTCCAGGCTCATCATTGGCTTCATCAGCAAGCAGTACGTCTGCAAGCTTCTGAGCACGCAGCCCGACGGGACCTTCCTGCTCCGCTTCAGTGACTCGGAGATCGGGGGTGTCACTATTGCTCACGTCATCCGGGGCAAGGACGGTGAGATGGGGGGACAGCGGCTGCTCTCAGTGATGCGAAGGGGAGGTGTTGTCATGGCCTGGGGACATCGGGCGTTATGGGGACCTGTGCTGTGTCTCCCCGCAGGCTCCAGCCAGGTGGAGAACATCCAGCCCTTCTCTGCCAAGGACCTCTCCATCCGATCCCTCGGCGACCGCATCCGGGACCTGGGGCAGCTCCGCAACCTCTACCCCAACACCCCCAAGGACCAGGCGTTCGGGAGTCACTACAACAGTGAGTGGGTGGGAGCAGAGATGGGCGCTGGGCTCCACGCCTGCCTCCCCAGCAGTGCTGCGGGGAGAAGTGGGGGGGTTTGGGAGGGAAGAGCGGTGTGCGTCCCACCCAGGTCCTGCTGGCCCCGGAGCTCGCAGGGGCGGCCAGTGATGGCCAGGAGGGTTGTCCCCATGCTGGGGTGGTGCTTCATTGATGCTTCTCCTCTCTGAGCAGAAGAGCAGACGGGCAAGGATGGCCGGGGCTACGTCTCCACCGCCATCAAGATGACAGTGGAAAGCGAAAGGTGGGTGTGCGTGCGAGGCCGTGGCTGTGCCGGAGGTGTGTGCCCCGGGCCAGGGCTCGCACAGAGCTCACCGGGCCGGCCCGCACATCGCTGCTGGGCGGGGGGATTTCTGACCGGGCAAAATGGGGATGTGCTTGTGAGCGAGGAATCCCCCGTGGGTATCCCCCGTGGGTATCCCGAGCTGCAGCAGAGCGTGTCTGCGAGCGCACCGCCCTCTCCACGAGCAAGCGCTGACTTGCGCGTGTGCTTCTTCAGAGGCCGGACCTCGCAGCACACGAGTGCTGCCTGTGCTGATGGGGACGATGCTTTTGCAGGGACCAGCAGCCCCAGAGCGCTGCGGGCCCCCCCCCCGAGGGCCCCCAGACTCAGATGTTCAGCCTGCCCGTGCTGCAGCCCGAGCTGCACCCGGAGAGCCTGCAGTCAGTGCTCAGCCCCATCTGGTGAGTGCCCAGGTCTGTGCCCGGACCTGCTCCGCTGTGGGAGGGGGCTGTGGTGAAGAACACCCTCGGATGCTAACCCCTGCGTGTCTGCGCTTGCAGCCCCCCTGCTCCCTTCTGCCCCCAGCCCGTCCCCACGGGCTACCCCACGGCTGAGAGCAACATGGACATGATGGTCTCCAACAACCTCGGGTCCTCCTTCCCCAGGTAGGAGCGGTGCTGGTTCAGGGTGGGGGACAGGGGTGGGCCCCCCACCACCCCCAGGCATGGCCAGGTGGTGTTTCCCCCACCTCTGAGTGCTCCTGCTCCTCCTCCCCGCAGCACATCACCGATGCTCTCGCCGTCCCTGGTCATGGACCCTGCGCTGCCCCGCTGCCAAGACCTTGCCTTCAGGAACCCCTTGTAAGTCCTGGCACGTGGCTGGAGAGGGGCACCCTGCTCTGCCCCCCCTCCTCCTGACCGCGCCACGGCCCCGGGGTGGGCAGACCTGCAGGGACCTTCCCCAGCTGACCAGTGCTGCCAGTGCTCCGCACTACTGGTGCTCCCTCCAAGGAGACCCATCCTAGCCCCCCCCAGACAAGCACTTCCCCGCTATGCCTTGGGGGGAAAGTACTCTGGGGGCAGGGAGATACCCCATGGCCTACCTCGGCCCCCCCTCATCCTTTGCCCCCCAGGTCCTTCATGCCCAACCAGTACGTGACGGGGGAGGCATCGCAGCTGCTCTCTGGGGGCCCTTCGCCAGAGCCACAGGACGAGGAGATGGCCGAGCTGGCCCCCTTCACGCCGATGGTGGACCCGCCACTGCAGAGCTCCCCAAGNCAGCTCGGACTTTGACCAGTTCCTGCAGATGTCCCTGGAGGGCCCCGAGCTGTGCCCCCCGTTCACGCCCCCCCTGCAGCGCAGCGGGTTCCCCAGCCCCAACCCCTCTTGCTGGGGACTGGGGGAGTCGCGGTGGGATGACAACGTCCGGCCGGGGCACGCGTGAGGAGGCTGTGGGGCTGCTGGGGGGGGACCTCGGACTGTGGTGACCCCCCCCCACTCAGCCTCGTATGGGTTCCTGGACTTGATATGACTTGTGCTGGGGTGGAAACTCTGGCAGGGGAGGGGGGGATTTTCCCGGGGGGGGGCAGCACTTTGGTAACACTCTGCCCCCCCCCCTTGTGTATACGCTGCACTTTGGAGTACAGAGCCGCTGCTCACCCATGCCGCCGCTGGGGTCCGCAGTCCCGGGAGGCGGTGGGTGAGGGGGCGCAGGGGCCCCGACCTGCGGGGGGGGTACCCGCAGCCGAGCGCGGTGCCCCCAGCCCACGCCGCCGCGCTCGGCCCCGCGGGGGCCGGGATGAGTCAGCTGTGGGGGCGGGAGGCAGCAGCGGGAAACACGCTGGGGCGGACGTGCCAGCCCGCTGCGTGACGGGGCCCCCCCTGCCTTGGGGGGACACACACTGGGACCCCCTGCACTGGTCCGGGGGGAACAGACCCTCGCACACATGCAGTCGGCGCTTGCTTTGGGGTTTGTGAGTTGTCCCCCCCGCCAGCCTGGAGCAGGGCTGCGGCAGGGAGAGGGAGCCGGGGAGGGGAGGGGGGGGGGGAGGGGGG
>VUYV01000732.1:149518-172480 GCA_008711295.1 Anarhynchus alexandrinus | reverse complement strand
GAGAGAAGAAAACTATAATATTTTGTACAATCCCGCATGTCACACGTCACCTGCTTACTAAGTAAACTGAGAGGAAAGGTAGAGACAAATATTTCATCCCTTCATGGGACCGCTTGCTGCTGGTGTCTACACAACCACTCTGCTTTGTCCATCCCAGGCAGTTGATGCTGAGACACCGCAGCCCGTGTGCCCGCTGTGCCGTGGGGTGTCACAAGAGGTGTTGCATGAAGATAACGGTGAAGATTGCAACAGCACCCAGAGGGACCTCAGCCGCTCCCACTGCTCCAGAGTGGGATAAGGTGCAACGGCATCATCCCCACACACATGGGTCGCTTTCTGATTGGATGAGAAAAAATGTGTGACCATGTCCCTCCCACCAGCAATGGTATAAAAGCCGGGTGTTTTGGCCAGAACGGTACTCCTTGGGCCCAAGGGCACCTGGACGCCAGCGATTCCTGTTGGGTTTGTTCCTGCCTCAACACCAAGACCTTCATCAGGTAGGTCATTGCGGGGTCTCTTCCTGCAAAACTGCCCATTCAGCTTCTCTGTTCAAGCCCCATCACCCTAGACCCATCCAAATGGAAAATGCTGAAAGTATCCATGCATATGATTAAGCCATGAGAGATGCCAAGGAAAAAAGAATAATTGCAACATATGCAGAGTGGTACAGATCTCAGAATTGTTCTTAAGTGAAAGGTAGAGGAAACGTCTTCTGCTTAGTTGGAGGTGGCCCCTCTGCAGTTTGGTATACCAGAGTGCGCAGGCTTCTGCACCACCTGGGCTCCTCCATGTCCTTATTGCCTTGCTGTCCCCCCTGTACAGACCTCTGAAGACCAGGGACAAGTGGCAGCCATGAAGATCCTGTACCTGCTCTTCTCCTTCTGCCTCCTGATGATCCAGGGTTCTGCAGGTGAGAGGGGAAGAGGGGAGGTGGGTGAGGTGTGAGCGGCTATCAGTGGGGTACTCCACGTCCCACAAAGCGACCACATTAGTTGGAGTGATGCAAAGGTTAGGGGGAATTGAGGAGAAGGTGTTTTCCGAGTGCGTTTCCAAGACAACATGGAGTGGGGTTGGAGAGAGCTCTGGAAGTAGAAGCATGGCTTCTTCTGTGGGTCAGGAAGGGGTTTGGTCTCAGGCTCCAGCCCTGCTCCCAGCTGTTCCTCTTTGGGTGTCTCTGGAGGATCTTTTGCCCTGTGTAGGGATGGGAGAGACCCAGGGGTGCTTGGCTTGGTGGGTTACCTAGGTGTCAAGGCAGAGCCTTCTTGTCTTGTGGTGTCTCAGGTGAGTGTCCCAAATCCTCATTGCCCCAAGGCATGATCCCTGAGAGAGCTGGGCAAGGACTTCCCATCAGCGGTCACTGCAAGGCAGGGTGCAACCAGGACAGGGACATGGGCTCCACAGAGTGGCCTTCTTAGCAGCTCTGCTGGTCCAGGCAGAGGTGGACATGCAGTTGGGGAGCCAGCATGGCCCTTCCTCGACCTCATGCTGGTCCTTTCCACTGTCTGTTCCTATGGGCACCCCCTTGAGAGTGAAAAAGTCCTTCCAGGTGAGACATGTTGCCATGGAAGATGTGGCTGTGGTGAGGTTGAAGCTGAGCCCATATATTGGTGTGCAATGCATGGGGAGTGTCAGCCTTTCTACAGCCACACACTGCGACACCAGACTATCCCTTTCATTGTTTTGTGTGCAGCATTCCCCATGGACGCACAAAGCACGATCAGATGCAGACTAAGAAGGGGATTCTGCTCTTTTGGACGCTGCCGTTACCCTTCAAGACCTATTGGAAGATGTTCAAGATTTCAGCCATGCTGCAGAAGGTGAGGTCTATATCCCTGGCTGAGGAAAGAGTTTCTGCCTTTGTCCACAGAAATATCTGTTAAAAATATCTTTCTCACCAATGCCTGGTAAACTCTCTCCTGCATTTATGCTTTGTGGGAGAGGCCTGAGCAGGAAGGGAAAGCTCTCATGGGTTTGGACCTGCCTGCTGTGTGCCTGAAGAAGCCCAAGGTCAGGCAGCACCTCCCCACTCTCCTTCACTCTCGTGAGACTCATGCAGGCTTTGCTGAGGGCTCTCCCAAGCTCACCAAGAGTGAAGCATTCACTGTGCTTGGACACCATCGAGGACAGGATCCTGGTTTTGCTGCATCTGCAAAGATTTGGAGTCAGGGCTGCCAATATTAAGATAACATGCGTCCAAACTGTCTCCAGTAAGGAGAGAACCTCAGCTCCGTTGAGCCTGATTCTCTTGCACCATAGACTTGCTTGTGATTGCAGGGGAGGTGGGAGTGAGTGTGAGGAAGGGAAAAGTAAGTTACAACAGGTGATGTGCTCATCTGCTTTCTTCTTACAGTGTCTGGGGTTGAGACCGTGAACTCTTTGAGCATGCTGCCGTTTCCCTCGCTTCTGTCTCCTGGAACCATCTCCTGATGTCCTCTCCCCTCCATGCCTCAGCCATCCCCAGGTGGTGTGACAGCAGGAGTGGAAGCGCTGCTCCTGCTGAGTGCCCGGGTGTTTGTGGGCTGGAGACATCCCTCACAGACCTGGTGGTGTTGGGGCAGAGGCTGCTTTTCCCGGCTTGAATAAAGACGAGCAGTTTGGCATTGCATCGGGTGGGACATGTGTCTGTTTCCTTGTGACGGAGGGTGTGCTGTGCCTGCTCGGTCTGGGCGTAGCAGTGGGTTGGTGGCAGGAGCAGCTCCTGGGGATGCTGGGGGTCACCACCATGGCTGTTCCCAGGGTACTCTTGCCCGGCAGCAAGAGCCTTGTGGCAGACCGATGATCCCCAGGTCTGGAGAGCCACGGTGGGGGCCCTGCATTGCCATGGGGCAGTCACAATGGGGGCTGGCAGTGCAGAAGTCATCCCAGTGCCCCCAGTCAGGGAGCAGGGCAGGCCAGGGGTGCTGGGATCAGCCTCAGCCTGGGCCGTTGGACATCTCCATGGGCATGGGCCAAGGCCAGGCCAGGATGTTCGCTGTGGGTAAAGGACCAGGTCTGGACCAGCAGAGACACACTGCAGCTCTGGTGCGGTCTAGCACAAGAGCCCCAGCTCAAAGCAACTCCCCTGGGCAGGGTCTGGGCCCAGCCATGGCCTTCCCGTGGTCTGTGCTTGGAAGCCCTCTCCACACCACAATCAGCAGCTTTTGACTCTGCTGGACCTGGACTGGTCCCAAGACTGGTCCCAGACCTCCCGAACTGTGAATGCTCCCAAGACACTTACACCCACAAGGACACCACCACAGATACCCAATCCTCCTTTTCTGGACTGCTGCTTGGGGGAGAGTCCTGTCACGCATCTCCCGGGTCTCTGAGGTTACCATCTTCAAGACCCTTTGTCTCTCCTCGACCCAGATCCCACAGCTTTGGTCTCTCTGGGCAATGGACCAGCACACTTCATACCCTCTCTGATACCCAGTACTCCAGTTTGAAGTTTGCTAGAGGACTGCACAGCCATGCAGACACACCACAGACAGATGGTTTGTACAAAAAAAAAAAATCCTTAGAAATGAAGTTTACTAGGAATATAGGCTAGGTTATGGTGATCAGATGTAGGGCAAGGCCAGAGAGTAAATAGACCAACAGTCTTCTTACAGGAGCTTTGCCCCTTCATCCCCCGCTTCTCTCTGTTTTTCTTGAAGGAAAGTCCTCCTTTCATGGAGCAAAGTCCTTCATGACCCACCATGATCTTTACCTTTCTGAAGCATCACCTAATTCCAATAAATCCATGAACTCTCATGATCAAGTCCACACCTCCAAGGCCTAATAAGTCCTGTAGACCTTCATTCAATAGTCTCCCTCAGTTTGCGTACCTTTACAAAGAGGCTTTTTTTCTGTTGAACTCCATTTGTGGAATTTTTACCAAGAATGACAGTTTAGGGAGCAGTAAACTCAGACAGAATTAGGTGAGCTGTGGTTCTCACCTGATGGCTTTTCCTCTCTTCAGTGTTTGTTTATCTGAGTAGTCACCAGAAGAGTAGCCTTCCACTTGTCACTTCTTGGCATGTCAAAAGCAAATCACCTTGGCAAGAATGAAGCTGTTCTTTTAATGTTAGGAGAGAAGAAAACTATAATATTTTGTACAATCCTGCATGTCACATGTCACCTGCTTACTAAGTAAACTGAGAGGAAAGGTAGAGACAAATATTTTATCCATTCATGGGACCGCTTGCTGCTGGTGTCTACACAACCACTCTGCTTTGTCCATCCCAGGCAGTTGACGCCGAGACACCGCAGCCCGTGTGCCCGCTGTGCCGTGGGGTGTCACAAGAGGTGTTGCATGAGGATAACGGTGAAGATTGCAACAGCCCCAAGGAGGCACTCAGCCTCTCCCATTGCCCAGAGCGGGATAAGGTGCAACGGCATCATCCCCACACACATGGGTCGCTTTCTGAAAGACCAAAATGAGATGTGTGAGCAGGAATAAGCGCGTGTCCCACCCACCAGCAATGGTATAAAAGCTGGGTGTTTTGGCCAGAACGGTACTCCTTGGACCCAAGGGCACCTGGACGCCAGCGATTCCTGTTGGGTTTGTTCCTGCCTCAACACCAAGACCTTCATCAGGTAGGTCATTGCGGGGTCTCTTCCTGCAAAACTGCCCATTCAGCTTCTCTGTTCAAGCCCCATCACCCTAGACCCATCCAAATGGAAAATGCTGAAAGTATCCATGCATATGATTAAGCCATGAGAGATGCCAAGGAAAAAAGAATAATTGCAACATATGCAGAGTGGTACAGATCTCAGAATTGTTCTTAAGTGAAAGGTAGAGGAAACGTCTTTTGCTTAGTTGGAGGTGGCCACTCTGCAGTTTGGTATACCAGAGTGTGCAGGCTTCTGCATCACCTGGGCTCCTCCATGTCCTTATTGCCTTGCTGTCCCCCCTGTACAGACCTCTGAAGACCAGGGACAAGTGGCAGCCATGAAGATCCTGTACCTGCTCTTCTCCTTCTGCCTCCTGATGATCCAGGGTTCTGCAGGTGAGAGGGGAAGAGGGGAGGTGGGTGAGGTGTGAGCGGCTATCAGTGGGGTACTCCACGTCCCACAAAGCGACCACATTAGTTGGAGTGATGCAAAGGTTATGGGGAATTGAGGAGAAGGTGTTTTCCGAGTGCGTTTCCAAGACAACATGGAGTGGGGTTGGAGAGAGCTCTGGAAGTAGAAGCATGGCTTCTTCTGTGGGACAGGAAGGGGTTTGGTCTCAGGCTCCAGCCCTGCTCCCAGCTGTTCCTCTTTGGGTGTCTCTGGAGGATCTTTTGCCCTGTGTAGGGATGGGAGAGCCCCAGAGGGTGCTTGGCTTGGTGGGTTACCTAGGTGTCAAGGCAGAGCCTTCTTGTCTTGTGGTGTCTCAGGTGAGTGTCACAAACCCTCATTGCCCCAAGGCATGATCCCTGAGAGGGCTGGGCAAGGACTTCCCATCAGCGGTCACTGCAAGGCAGGGTGCAACCAGGACAGGGACATGGGCTCCACAGTACCCTGCTTAGCAGCTCTGCTGGTCCAGGCAGAGGTGGACATGCAGTTGGGGAGCCAGCATGGCCCTTCCTCGACCTCATGCTGGTCCTTTCCACTGTCTGTTCCTATGGGCACCCCCTTGAGAGTGAAAGAGTCCTTCCAGGTGAGACATGTTGCCATGGAAGATGTGGCTGTGGTGAGGTTGAAGCTGAGCCCATATATTGGTGTGCAATGCATGGGGAGTGTCAGCCTTTCTACAGCCACACACTGCGACACCAGACTATCCCTTTCATTGTTTTGTGTGCAGCATTCCCCACGGACCCGCAAAATACGCTTGGATGCAGACTAAGTAGGGGATTCTGCACTTTCGGGCACTGCAGCCACCCTACAATAACTATTGGAAGATGTTCAAGATTTCAGTCATGCTGCAGAAGGTGAGGTCTATATCCCTGGCTGAGGAAAGAGTTTCTGCCTTTGTCCACAGAAATATCTGAAAAATATCTTTCTCGCCAATGCCCGATAAACTCTCTCCTGGATTTATGCTTTGTGGGAGAGGCCCAAGAAGGAAGGGAAAAGCCTTCATGGGTTTGGACCTGCCTGCTGTGGGACTGAAGGAGCCCAAGGTCAGCCAGCACCTCCCCACTCTCCTTCACTCTCGTGAGACTCATGCAGGCTTTGCTGAGGGCTCTCCCAAGCTCACCAGGAGTGAAGCATTCACTGTCCTTGGACACCATCGAGGACAGGATCCTGGATTTGCTGCATCTGCAAAGATTTGGAGTCAGGGCTGCCAATATTAAGATAACATGCGTCCAAACTGTCTGCAATAAGGATGGAACCTCAGCTCCGTTGAGCCTGATTCTCTTGCACCATAGACTTGCTTGTGATTGCAGGGGAGGTGGGAGTGAGTGTGAGGAAGGGAAAAGTAAGTTACAACAGGTGATGTGCTCATCTGCTTTCTTCTTACAGTGTCTGGGATTGAGACTGTAAACACTTTGACCATGCTGCCCCTCCTCACTTCTGTCTCCTGGAACCATCTAATGATGTCCTCTCCCCTCCCTGTGTCAGCCGTCACCATTTGGTGTGACAGCAGGAGTGGAAGCGCTGCTCCTGCTGAGTGCCCGGGTGTTTTTGGGCTGGAGACATCCCTCACAGACCTGGTGGTGTTGGGGCAGAGGCTGCTTTTCCCAGCTTGAATAAAGACAATCAGTTTGGCATTGCATCGGGTGGGACGTGTGTCTGTTTCCTTGTGACGGAGGGTGTGCTGTGCCTGCCCGCTCTGGGGGTGGTGGTGGGTTGGTGGCAGGAGCAGCTCCTGGGGATGCTGGGGGTCACCACCATGGCTGTTCCCAGGGTACTCTTGCCCAGCAGCAAGAGCCTTGGGGCAGTCACCACAGGGGCCGGCAGTGCAGAAGTCATCCCAGTGCCCCCTGTCAGGGAGCAGGGCAGGCCAGGGGTGCTGGGATCAGCCTCAGCCTGGGCCGTTGGACATCTCCATGGGCATTGGCCAAGGCCAGGCCAGGGTGTTAGCTGTGGGTAAAGGACCAGATCTGGACCAGCAGGGACGAACTGCCACTCTGGTGGCTTCCAGCACAAGATCCCCAGCTCAAAGCAACTCCCCTGGGCAGGGGCTGGTCGTGCAGATGCTCTTGCCTGGCGGTGGTGTGGGGACACCGAACCAGGCAGTCCCTCCTGGGCCAGGTTTTTCCTGTGGGTGTGATGAAGCTGCTCTGTTCGTGCTCCCTTCTGGGAAGCGGGAGCCCTTTCCTGGTCCTGCCGGTCATGGGTGTCCTTTGTCCCTCACAGTCATGGCTTCATGCACAGGGTTGTGTGGGGTGGTGTGTCCCCTGTGTGGGCATGGCCAGTGCTGCCCACCTGACCTGTCCTAGAAGCCCTGATGACCCTCCTCTTTGTCCTGATCCAGCATGCAGCTGTCCTCCTTGCTATGGGCCCTGCTGGAGCTGTGCTACTCCACACCCTGTCTAACCAGGCAGGAGGAGGAGCCCATGCAGCTCCTGCTCCAGGGGGCCTGTGAAATGGGTCCCATGAACTGTGGCCTGGAAATGCCCAAATTTGTAGTCCCACAGGGAGTATGCAGTGTATCATCTCCCCCCTGCCCACCTGGAGGTGGTCTGGGATGACCATGCTCTTCTCCATCAAAGGCAGTGACCTCTACTTGTCTGCAAAAGCCAACTCATGCTTTAGGTTCCCTGGGTGGTTCAATACACGTGTGTGTCCACGCACCCGTGTGTGTGGGAGCAACTGGTGACCCTGGTTGTTTCAGTGAAGCCTTTCCCTTCCAAGAAGGCAAATCCTTCTCTGCCGTTGCTTTCCTGAACTGGGGAATTTGCTGAGGGATGTTCAGATTGTCCCTATCTGCCGTGGCCTTTCCTCCACCTGTGCTCACCTCTCATTATATGGAGCCTACAGCAGTCACCAGGGCACCCTTCTTCTCTGCAACGTGAAGCTGTTCCACTGCCCCAGGAGCTCCTTGGCTCAGAATATCTTGTGCCAGTCTGATGGTTTTGTGGACAGTTACCTCATGAGTTTCAGAGTGCAGATAGAGGGAAAGGGAGATCTTGCACATCTTGCGCTAGCCAATTATTTGTATCATCAATCAAATCAGTGGACACAAAGAAGGAAACCTTTTCCTTGGTGATACTATTCCCTGCTCCATCCAGACTACTTTGTCCATCCCAGGCAGTTCATGCCGAGCCCGTGTGCCCGTTGTGCACCCGGCGTCTCAAGAGGTGTTGCATGAGGATAATAGTGGAGAGAATTGCTAGAGCCCACAGGAGGCACCTCAGCCTCTCCCATTGCATCAGAGAGGGATGTTGTGCAAGCCTGCCACCCCCATGAAGATAAAACTCTTTCCGATTGGCCAAGGGGAGATGTGTTAGAAGGAATAAGCGCATGTCCCACCCACCAGCAATGGTATAAAACCCAGGTGTTTTGGGGAAAGCAGTATTCCCTGACCCCAAGGGTATCACGACACGAATGATTCCTTTTGGGTTTGTTGGGGCTTGAACACCAAAAACTTCATCAGGTGAGTAAATGAGGGGTCTCCTTCTGGACAGCCAACCATTATACCTCTCTGTTCAGCTCCTGGAACTTTCTAAATGACAAAATGTTCTAAATATCTATGCATATAATGAGGCCGTCTGATCTTTCCAAGAAAGACCACTAATTGTCCGATGAGTCAGTGGTTATCAGAGCCCAGAATATGCTGAAAGAGAAACTGGGTTTCCTGACTACAAGAGGGACTGGAAATGTGTTTGAGGCATGAGGAAGGTCCATGAGACCTCCTGTTCTGGGGCACATGGGGACAGTCCAGGACACAGTAGGGAGATGCTATTCAAGCAGCAGCGCAGAGATTTCCCATTCTTTCAGGCTTACTCTAACTTGGCAGGTTGCTTTGTACTGACCATGCTGGTCACCAGGGGCCTCCCTCACCAAGTGCCGGGCATTTCCTGGTACATATATTTCCCTCAACTCCATAACATGGGTCAGTTCTTGACCCCAGTTTGACTATTGGCATTGCATTGAGTGTTGGCACAAGCACCTCCTGATGTGGAAAAATCTGCTTTGGCCCTTGGATAAGGAGAGGTAGAAGTGCAGGACCAAATGGTCTGGTCTGGTAAGTTTGGTCTGAAAGTCAGTCTTGTCTCAGTCTTGCCTCTGTCTCTCCAGAAACATGTTTAGTTCTCCTCAAGAGGTAAATGTTGGATGCATAAGGACTGAGGGAGTACAGATTCCAAGGGAAAATAGTCTGTTTGCATTTTCCATGTGTCTTTGGATGTTATTTTGCTTAATAGTGGGATAGTTGGGCATTCCTTCTCCCATGTGTCCTTTAAGAAAATGAAAAGAGAAAAGTGAGAAATAAGATGATGGCAAAACATCAGCTGGATTGCCCAACAGGCCAATCCTTCCCCAGCTGCTCCCAGCATATCCAAAAGGTGCATATCTGAGAGACTTCCTTGGGAACAGGCCACAGAAGACATTGTCCTCTGTTACTTGAGGCAGCCCCTCTGCAACTTGACATATCACTGTGTGCTGTCATCTCCAGGAGTTTTGGTGTCTTCCTGCTTGCTGCCCCGTGAAGACCTGGGGTAAGCATCAGCCATGAAGATCCTGTACCTGCTCTTCCCCTTCTTCCTCCTGTTGGTCCAGGGTGCTGCAGGTGAGAGGGGAAGAGGGGAGATGGGGTGAGGTGTGAGCCCCCATCAGTGGGATTCTCCATGTCCTGGGAAGGGAGACCACCTTTATTAGAGAGCAGGAGGGGAATAGTTTTGCAGTTGTCTTAGAGCTCCTACGTGAAAAGTCATGCAATGGCACACACCTGGGTGTGTTCACAGCTGTTACCATTTGCACTGGCTGTGGAAGAATCCAGTCCAAAGAAAGGATTTGGCTGCTTCTGCAGGTTAGGGTGGGATTCAGCTCTGGGTTCCAACCCCTGTGATTTGCTGCTGCTCTGGAGGTGGACTCTGGATGAGCTACTATTGAAGTTACTATAGGTGCAGCCTACACAGACCATCCTACCTGTCCAAAATGTGGACAATTTGGGGCTTAGTTGTCTGAGAAGGATATCATAGAATCATAGAATGGTTTAGGTTGGAAGGGACCTTAAAGATCATCTAGTTTCTAGTTCCAACCCCCCTGCCATGGGCAGGGATACCTCCCACCAGACCACATTGCTCCAAGCCCCGTCCAGCCTGGCCTTGAACACCTCCAGGGATGGGGCCTCAAAAACTCTGGGCAACCTGTTCCAGTGCCTCACCACCCTCAGAGTGAAAAACTTCTTCCTAATATCTAATCTAAACCTGCCCTCTTCCAGTTTGAAGCCATTCCCCCTCATCCTATCACTACATGCCCTTCCCCAACTCTCCTGTAGTCCCTTTACGTACTGGAAGGCCGCAATAAGATCTCCCCAGAGCCTTCTCTTCTGCAGGCTGAAAACCCCAATTCTTTCAGACTTTCCTATAGGTACTACAGTTTGAGGACCCTTAGACTTGTCTAGGTTTTAGACCTCCAAGCCATCCCAGTGTAGTAGCTGAGATGTTCTGATGGAGATTAACAATGTAGAGGGTGGCTGGAGGCCGTGGCACATCCTTCTGCAGCCCAATGGCCAGAGACAGCTGGACTCCAGGTCTTCAGCTTAGACCTCTCCAGGATACACTGGCCATGCTGCCCAGTAGCACTGAACCTGAGTGTCCCAAAGCACTATTGCCCCGAGCCATGACCCCTCCAAGGGCTGGGCAAGGGATTTCCATCAAAGGTCACTCAATGGCAGGGCACAGCCAGGACAGGTATGTGGGATGGGAGGAGTTCCCCGCTTGCCAGCTCTGCTCATCCAGGCAGTGATGGACACGTAGCTGGGGTGGACATGCAGCTGGGGAGCCAGCATGGCTCTTCCTCAACCTCACGCTGGTCCTTCTTAGTGTCTACTCTTGTGTGCATCCACACTAGTGTGAAAGAGTCCTTCTAGGTGAGACACATTGCTATTGAAGACACAACTATTGTAAGGTTGAAGCTGACCCCGTATATTGGCCTGAAATGCATGGGGAGCTTCAGCCTTTCTGCAACCACTCACTGCTCTCCCAGATTATTGTTTTAACATTTTCCCTGTGCATGATCTTCCATGTCACCAGGAAGTGCAAACCGATGCAGACGGCAAGGGGGATTCTGCTTTTTTGGAGGCTGCCGTTTCCCCTATAGATTTGTGGGCGTTTGTTCGACATTCAGGCACTGCTGCAAAAAGTAAGTTCTGGAAACGGTTTGTTCCTGTTGATACAATTATTATTGTCTTTCAAGACAGCTCCTGGTTCACAGCTTCTCGCATTCACGCCCAGAGGCAAAAGCCAAGGAAAGAAGGGAAAAGTCCTTGTGGATTTGGACTTGCGTGGAGTGGGGCTGAAGGAGCCCAAGGTCAGCCAGCACCTCCCCACTCTCCTTCACTCCCATGAGGCTTGCCCGCTGACAATACAGAAAGCCCAGCCTGGTTGTCCAAATGAGAAGGCTGTCTCTTGGGTAGCGTGAGGCACAGGATCCTCCTCCTGATGAGAGATCCTCCTCTCTCTAAAGAGAGCCAAGGCTGCCAACACTAAGGAGAGCACAGGTCCAAGCCAACTGGAATGACCGGAGTTTACCTCTGTGAGGTTGAGTCTTGTCTCCCTGCACTCGCTTATCATAGGAGAGGCGGTGGGAGAGAGTGGGAGGAAGGGAAAATTAAGTTATAACAGGTGATGTGCTCATCTGCTTTCTTCTTATAGAATCTGGGGATGAGTTCTCAAACGCTTTGAGCATGCTGCCGTTTCCCTCGCTTCTGGCTCCTGGAACCATCTCCTGATGTCCTCTCCCCTCCCTGTCTCAGCCGTCACCAGGTAGTGTGACAGCAGGAGTGGAAGCGCTGCTCCTGCTGAGTGTCCAGGTGTTTGTGGGCTGGAGACATCCCTCACAGACCTGGTGGTGTTCGGGCAGAGGCTGCATTTCCCGGCTTGAATAAAGACGAGCAGTTTGGCATTGCATCGGGTGGGACGTGTGTCCGTTTCCTTGTGATGGAGGGTGTGCTGTGCCTGCCCGCTCTGGGGGTCACAGTGGGTTGGTGGCAGGAGAAGCACCTGAGGATGCTGGGGGTCACCACCATGGCTGTCCCTGGGGATGCTCTTGCCCGGCAGTGGTGTGGGGACACCGATCCAGGCAGTCCCTGCCAGGCCAGGGTGTTTGCTGTGGATGTGATGGAGCTGCTCTGCTCCCTCCTGGGGGGCGGGAGCCTTGTCCTGGTTTTCACTGGCCCAGACTTCTTTCTTTTCCCAGGACCCTCCTTCCATGTCAGTCCCTTTTTTTGGTGGGTAACAGTCCTTTCTTGTGATGAGTGCTCATTCCTAGTGATGATGAGTTCAGGGAAATCACCATCCTGCTGCTTGGTGGGAAAGGAATGTCCTTGGATGCTATGCAGGAGATGTCTGTACCCAAATGGACCAGGACATTGCTCCAACTGGAAGGGTCAGAATGCACATTTGTGTTTGTCTATTTATCCGTACACAGACTAGAAATTCATTCTCAATCTCATTATTGTCTGGGCAAATATGGGACTATCTGGAGCCCTGGAAGGGCACATGGACTCTCTGCAGACGGTGGCTGGGCTTCCAGCAGGGTTGGTGGGAAGTGCTGGAGGATGCTGGGTGGCTACAGCCCCGGCAGCAACTCCCTGGCTGGTCAGTGCAGTCATGTCAACCCAAGGATGTCCCCATGTCCCTGGGCTGCATATTCTCCCCTTTCTCCAACAGCCAAGGGAGAGTTTCCAATGGAAAGCAGGTTGATGTTTATGGAACTTGGATGGGAGACATTCACTGTGGTCCTGCAGCAGTCTCCAGGAGAGGATCACCAACATGTCTGCTGGCTCCCTCCTGGCACAAGGAAGGACTCCGAGGGTGGAGTCCTTCCTCCCTCTTCCTCCTCCTCTCCAGCAGGACTGCCGTGCCCAGTGCTGCTAACTCGCAAAGACATGGGCCAGTTGGTATGGAGATGGTGGCAAAACCTCATACCTGGAGCATGGGAGCTTTGTCTCAAGGTCCCAGCTCCGGTCCCAGCTGCAGAACCTGCAGCAGGAGACTTTCCTTAAAGAACTGGGATGTGAGAGACCTCGGGGGGATGGCAAAACAACCAGAAGTCATACATCACTCGTGACCTCAATGGAGGAAAAATAAATATCTGTACCAAAAGGTTTGGCTTCTGTCTTCTTTTATCTGCATTATGTCTATAGGGAAACCTCATTATCTACTGGGCAGCTTCACTGTAGTATCATATAAATCCTCCATTTTTCCATACACCTCATATCTTACCTGCTGCTCCCTGGAACATCAGGAGAAGGAGAGCACAGAGGACAGGCTAGAGTCACTAGTACCTTAAAACATCCAGCCCAAAAGCTCCTTTTTTTGCTTCTTCCTGTGCCAGAGAAAAGGAAGCATTGTTTTCCCCTTCTGACACCTCTGAGAAGGATTCCCAGGCCTCCAGCCCAGGGTCTTGTGTCATCCTGCCTTGCATAAGGGCCATTTGGTGCTGTGGTTTGCTGGATACCTTTTGGGACACACACACCACACGCACACTGCATCCCTGCTCATGAGAAACCAGCACCAAGCTGCTGCTGTGCCAAAAAATGGAGCTTTTTCTACTTCTCTTCAAGAAGCTCTCACATAAAACCCAAGATTGGTTTTCTGGGCAGGTGGGCCCTCTGCTTCTGCTAAGCATGCAGAAGCCATCTTCCACCTTTTTCGCGATTGTTATCTTGCCGCTGTGACTTGAAATCTCCAAGGTATGCAAGGAGAAAAGGCCGAGAGGCTCCACTACCAAAATCCCCTTGGAGTTGGGGAAACTAGATTCCTCTTCCAAACACCTTGAGAGGCAGTTGCTAATTCGGGCATGCAGCACTGCCCCCTCCTGCCCAAAAAGGACTGACGCTTCTCCTGATTGCATGAACTGTATTGGCTTCACAAGCGATGGCTACATCCGTCTTCTATTTCTTCACCTTGGATGGCTTTAAGAGGAGATGTAGATATGTTGGATCACCTGGTCAACAGACCTTAATGTGCATCCTAGTGTTACTCTCAATTTATCTGAATAGTAACAAAAGACATAGTGTCATGCTTATCACCTTTGACATGTCAGGTGCACAGACATCTTGTCCCAGAAGAAGGTGTTCTTGCAGTGTCTAGAGGTGGGAGGGTTTTCAATATTCTGCATGTTCTTGCACCACAAATGCTAACTGATTCTTCAGAAGAGACAAAGAAGGACTTCCTTCTACTGGGACTGTGCTGGTGCCGGTGTCTGCACCAACCAGTTACTTTATCCATCCCAAAGATTTTTCAGCAAGCCACCACAGCCCGTGTGCCCGCTGTGCCGCGGGGTGTCACAAGAGGTGTTGCATGAGAGTAAAGGTGGAGATTGCAACAGCCCCCAGGAGGCACCTCAGCCTCTCCCACCGCAGCAGGGGGGACGAGCTGCAAGCCCACCATCCCCACACAAATGGGTCACTTTCTGATTGGCCAAGGGGAGATGTGGCTTGCGGGAAAAAGTGCATGTTCCCACCCACTGGCAACGGTGTAAAACCAGGGTGTTTTGGGCAAAGGGATACTCCCTGATCCTAACACTTCTGGGTTCAAGTGATCCCTGGTCGGATTGTTACAGCCTGTTGCTGCCTTGGTGCACTCTGAACCAACACCTTCATCAGGTAGGTCACTGCGGGGCCTCTTGCAGGCTGGCCACCCATTCAGCCTCTCTGTGCAAATCCGTCTTCCTGGAACCATATAAATGACAAAACGTTGGAAGTGTCTCTGAGTGTAAACAAGCACCAGAGCTGCCCAGGAAAGAGAATAAAAACCTTCATATGGGTCTTAAGAGCCCAGAACATGTGGAAGATAGAAACAGATTTTCCTAAATGCAGGAGAGACTGGAAAGGTGCCTTGATGCCGGAGGAGGGACCCTGAGGTCTTCTGTTCTGGGAGAGGGGAGACCTTCCTCAGCAAAGTAAGGAGACACTTTTCCCACAGCAGTATGGAGATTTTCCGTCCTTTCAGGCTTTCAGTTAACCCAAAAGGTGGATTTGTGTTTCCATCACTTCTCTGCTCTCTTGCTCCTCCCTGGGTCGGTGCTGTGTGGGGCAGGGGCAGCAAATGTGGGATTGAAGAGCGTCTTTGCTGGGAAGCCTGGGAATAATCTTGAGTTGAGGATAGGCACTACCAAACCGAGCTGGGAGGACTTTCCTGAGCCTAGGGAAGCAGAGGTGATTTGGCAGGGTGTTTTGGGCAGCCAGCTTTGGACTGGCTGAGGTGATGGAGAGCACTGGTTAACCCTTCATATATCATGACAACTCCAGGCACATGCAATTCTCAAAATTCTTGACCCTGGTCAATGGCACATTGAAAAATTCTTGACCCTGGTCAATTGCACATGCTTTAGTGGTAAACCTGGTCTGCTGACTGTTGCTGGGAAGTGTATCTTGTGTCATCCTTTGATCCTGTCTCTCTGGAAAATTCTTCTCAAGGGACACACATGCTCTGCAAAAGTTCTGAGTGACTATAACTTGTGAAAGTTATTTTTCTTTCCTTATAATCCCAGTTTCAGTGGATGTTGCTTTGAGTAAAATGGGAACAACAAGGCATGAATCCCGCAGTCTATGTTTTGAGGAATACATCAGGAATACCAATGAAGAAGACAATGAAATAATCTCCAGATTGTCCAACAGGCTGGTGCTTCCTGAAATGCTCCCAGGATACCAGTGAAATTGCAATGCTAAGAATCATTATTATCTCTCCATGTTGGAGATTGAGCTTCTGGGTTTTGGCTCACCATGCGTGCCCAACCTTGTCCATGTCCTTTCTTTGTTGTCTTGATGTGATGTCTCTGCAGCCCTGTGAAGTCCTGGGGTAGGCATCAGCCATGAAGATCCTGTACCTGCTCTTCCCCTTCTTCCTCCTGTTGGTCCAGGGTGCTGCAGGTGAGAAGGGAAAAGGGGAGATGGGGTGAGGTGTGAGCCCCCATCAGTGGGGTACTCCATGGCCTGGGAAGTGACCAGATTTGTCAGGTATATATGCACCATTTGGGAGGGATTGGCTCTGATGAATGTCTGGGCAGCTGAGGAACCAGCACGGCACTTCCTGGACCTCACACAGGTCTTTCCCGATTACCTTCCCCACATGCACACAGATACACACTGTCGCAGAAAAGAAAACTTATAGTGGGGAGGTAAAGGTGTTGGGTTTTGGTGCTCGGTGTACGTGGGAGCCTGAGATCCAGGGGCAGCATCAACCCCTCTGGAACCATGAACATTTTTACCAGTTTTCCTAAAATCACTTTCTTTGACCTCTTTCACTGCCCAGGGTCCTCCCTGGCTCCAGGAAATAAGAAAGAATGTCAACGAGAAAAAGGCTACTGCGGATTTCTGAAGTGCTCTTTCCCCTTTGTCATCAGTGGGAAATGTTCAAGGTTTTTCTTTTGCTGCAAAAAGTAAGTTTTGGAAGTAGAAATGGTACTGTGATGGCAGCAAGAGTTGCTGTTGTGTTTAAGCGCCTGTGACTGTCTAACGGCTCAGTGCTACACACGCTGCAAGGCAGAGGCCTGGGGAGGGGAGGAAAGGAAGGGTGCTTGGAGCTGCTCTGAGTGGGGCTGAAGGAGCCCAAGGTCAGCCAGCACCTCCCCACTCTCCTTCACTCCCATGAGACTCATGCAGGCTTTGCTGAGGGCTCTCCCAAGCTCACCAAGAGTGAAGCATTCACTGTCCTTGGACACCATCGAGGACAGGATCCTGGTTTTGCTGCATCTGCAAAGATTTGGTGTCAGGGCTGCCAACGTTAACATAACACGCGTCCAAACTGTCTGCAATAAGGATGGAACCTCAGCTCCGTTGAGCCTGATTCTCTTGCACCATAGACTTGCTTGTGATTGCAGGGGAGGTGGGAGTGAGTGGGAGGAAGGGAAAAGTAAGTTACAACAGGTGATTTGCTCATCTGCTTTCTTCTTACAGTGTCTGGGGATGAGTCCTTGAACTCTGCAAGCAGGATGTCTCCCTCGCTTCTGTCTCCTGGAACCATCTCCTGATGTCCTCTCCCCTCCCTGCCTCAGCCATCCCCAGGTGGTGTGACAGCAGGAGTGGAAGCGTTGCTCCTGATGGGTGCACGGGCACTCATGGGCTGGAGACATCCCATCACGTACCTGCTGTCTTTGGGGCAGAGGCTGCTTTTCCCGGCTTGAATAAAGACTAGCAGTTTGGCATTGCATCGGGTGGGACGTGTGTCGGTTTCTTTGTGATGGAGGGTTTGCTGTGCCTGCCCGCTCTGGGGGTGGTGGTGTGTTGGTGGCAGGAGAAGCACCTGAGGATGCTGGGGGTCACCACCATGACTGTCCCTGGGGATGTTCTTGCCTGGCAGTGGTGTGGGGACACCGAACCAGGCAGTCCCTGCTGGGCCAGGTTTTTGCTGTGGGTGTGACAGAGCTGCTCTGTGCACGCTCCCTCCTGGGAAGCGGGAGCCCTGTCCTGGTCCTGCCGGTCATGGGTGTACTTTGTCCCTGACAGTCATGGCTTCATGCGCAGGGCTGTGCAGCGTGGTGTGTCCCCTGTGTGGGCATGGCCAGTGCTGCCCACCCAGCCTGTCCTAGAGGCCCCAGAGGTCCCACCACACCTCCATCTTCCTCATCTGCTGTGGGGCTGTGCGTTGCAGAGCAGTCCCCACTCAGCTCCCTCCCTGCTGCCAGGTCCACAGCACCAACCCCTCTGACCAGCCCCACAGCCTTTGTCCCTGTCATATGCCTCCTGGAGGGGCTTGATCCCACAGACAGCCCCCAAGTAGACCTTTACAGGCCTCGGAGAGAAGTAGGTCTCCCAGACTGACTGTCCAGCTCTTCCTAAAGGTGAATTCTCCAATGGATACCATTGACCACAACCTGGAAAAGTCTAGAAGTGTCATCCAGCAGGGAGAAAGCAGGGTGTCTTCTGCTCTCTGCATTCCTCAGACAAACTGGGATTGCAGTGCTGTTCTCCGTCAACAGCCAGTGACCTCAACCTTTCTGCAAGTGCAGACCTCTGCCCTATATAGTTAAATATACGCGTGTGTCCATGCACACTGGAGTATGTCAGCAACTAGTGACCCTGGCTGTTCTGCCAAATCTTTCTACTCCAAGGAGGCAGATCACCCTCAACACTCCATCCCTGACTTCCCTACCTTCTGCTTCCCCACTGGGTGCGCGGCCCTTCCCGGAGCCATGGGGCCAAAGCCTGCGTTTGCTCCCAGGGCATCTCTGCCCTGGTCCTGAAGCTGAAGGTCCCTGCTGTATTCAGAGCAGCCCAGTCTCCTGTGACATAAATTCTTGTGGGAAGGTTGTAGGAGTGTGTGGGGATCTGCGCAACCCCAGGAGCTGTGTCCACATCAGCTAGGGTCTTTCCTCACACCCACCAACAGCTCCCACCCTGCTGCCCAGGTCCTGTACCCAGCACAGCAGGTTCCTTCTGACTTTCTAGCATAGTTTCCTTCATGTTCATTCCTGTATCATTTAACTGTACATTTAGCAGTCACCATGAACATCTTTTATCTCAGCAGTGTGAAGCTGTTCCACTGTGCCGTGGGCGCCTTTGCCCACAATATCTTGAACAAGACTGATGGTGTAAACCCATGGGTGGTAACCTTTGCCCACAATATCTTGAACAAGACTGATGGTGTTGTGGAAAGCCAACCCATGAGTTTAATATAGTAGAGAGAGAGGAGAAACAGCAAGAAAAGGAGAAAGGTCCATGGATAAGTTATATTTTCAGTTACCCATGATATGATATAGCTTACATGGAAGCAGTGAACTGGAGATGTTGATATATGTGTGCATTTAAACATCAGCTCATAAATGCATGCAGCAATCAGTATGTTGTTTCCAAAACATCTGATGAAACTTCAAATAAAAGTGGAAATAAACCCCATCTTATAATTTTGAAATGAAAGAAGGTTTACAATACCCCTCATGTTCTTGCACATCCCATGTTAGCTGATTATTTTTTCAGATTGGAGGAGACAAGGAGCGAAACCTTATCTGTATTTTTGAGACTGGTTGCTGCTGTCTATACCAGGCAAAGTCCAGGTAGTTCCCACCAACCCATTGCAGGTCATGCACCATGGAGTGTCACAAGAGGTGTTGCATGAGGATAACGGTGAAGATTGCAACGGCCCCTTAGAGGCACTTCAGCCTCTCCCATTGCCACAGGGAGGGATGAGGTGCAACCTCACCATCCTTGTGCAGATGGGTCACTTTCTGATTGGCCAAGAGGAGATGTGGCCATAGGAATAAACATATCTCACCCACCAGCCGTCGTATAAAACCAGAGTGATTTCAACAAAGTTGTATTCCCTGACCCCAAAGGCATCTGGAAGCAAGTGATTCCTGGTGCGTTTGTTGCTGCCTGAAGACCAAGACCTTCCCTCATCAGGCAAGTAACTTATGAGGTCTCTTTCAGGTTGGCCACTCATTGAGTCCCTCTGTTCAAGTCCCATCATAGTGGAACAGTCTAAATGACAAACTGTTGGATATATCTGTTCACATAATGATGTTATCTGAGCTTTCTAGGGAAAAAAAGTAAATTGAAAATATGAATTCCTTCCCATTAGAGCTTGGAATCTGCCGAAGCTGGATCCAGGGTAGCCCCAGTGCAAGAGAGGCTAGAAAGTTTCTGTGGTGTTTGAAAGAGGGACACCAGGATCTTATATTCTGGGGAAATGGGAGCTCTATAACTTAAAAGGAGGAGCCGCTTTATGTGCAGCAGTACAGAGAATGTCCATTCTTTCAGCCTTCAGTTAACTAGAAAGGTCGTGTTTTCCTGATCTCTTTGGCCGCTGAGACACTTCTCCCCTCTTTCTCCTAACTGGGGAGCTGCTGCACAGAATCATTGCGTGACCATAGTTTAACTGTTGCTTTTGCATTCAGCATCAGCACAAGCATCTCCGAAGCATTCAAACCTTCTCTACTTTGACCTTTGGTAAGGAGATGCAGAAGCAAGACAGTGCAGGCACTAGGCATAACCCTTATCTGATGACCATACTTGAAGGCATACCTAGTCTCTCCCTTTGATTCTGTCTCCCTAGAAACATATTTAGGTCTGTTTTAGAGACAAGTGTGCCACAGGTAAAACCCAAGGTACTTCCAAAGGTAAGTTTTCTGACTGCATTCTCTAAATAGCACCAGCTGCTTTTTCACTTAGAACAGCACGAACCACCAGACATAAGATCTCCAGTCTGTGCTTGGAAGAAAGCATAGGGAAGATAGCTGAAAAATATAGAATCATTGAATGGTTTAGGTTGGAAGGGACCTTGAAGATGATCTAGTTCCAACCCCCCTGCCATGGGCAGGGACACCTCCCACCAGACCAGGTTGCTCCAAGCCCCATCCAACCTGGCCTTGAACACCTCCAGGGATGGGGCAGCCACAGCTTCTCTGGGCAACCTGGGCCAGTGTCTCACCATGCTCAGAGTGAAAAATTTCTTCCTAATATCTCATCTAAATCTCCCCTCTTCTAGTTTGAAGCCATTCCCCCTCGTCCTATCACTACATGCCCTTGTAAAAACTCCCTCTCCAGATTTCCTGTAGCCCCTTTAGGGGCAATAAGGTCTCCCCGGAGCCTTCTCTTCTCCAGGCTGAACAACCCCACCTCTCTCAGCCTGTGCTCCCAGCAGAGGGGCTCCAGCCCTCTGATCATCTTCATGGTCTCCTCTGGACCTGTTCGAACAGGTCCATGTCCTTCCTATGTTGGGGGCCCCAGAGCTGGACACAGCACTGCAGGGGGGTCTCCCCAGAGCAGAGTAGAGGTGGTGATACATTATACCTGAATAAATATACTTTCACTGTTGCACATGTAATATTATTCAGAACATAAATAGGAATTAAAGGCAGAGACAGAGATGCAGTGTGTAGCAAGTCAAGAGTTTATTAATTTAGCACTGGGAAATGGTGCATTCGCCCCTTTTCTCTTCCCATGACCTCCGATTACTGAAGACTGCAGCGTGCGCTGTTATCGCACTGTTTCTCAGTCTGTCTACACCTGGAATTTGGGATCCCTTTAGGGTATTCTGACCAACAGCTCCTCCATTTCACTCAATTTCTAGGCCATTCCATGTTTCGCTCATCCCAGCTTGGTTGTGAACCTCCTCTACAACACACCTGCCTTGCTCACTGCATGTGGGAATAAAGACCCGGCAGCACATCGCTCTGCCTTTGCGTGGACATCAGCAACTGCCCCACAGCACAAGTACCAGTCCTGCAGCAGACTGGTTTCCAGTGCCCTGTTGGCACTGTGTCCTGTATACTGAGGCTAGAACTTTTGTCAAGGTAAAGGTCAAGGCCTGAGAAGCATCAACAAGAAATTTCAGCTTTTGAATTGTAGAGGAACCTCAACAGTTGGTGGCCAGCTACCCACTAACTCCTGCCGTGTTGAGAAATAACGGTGTTTCCTCTTCTTCACCTCCATGGTGTGCACTTCATTCCCTGACATAACCATAAATGGTTGCGTTGCCAAGAGGCACCACTTGAAGGAATATTAAGCGTTTGGACAAGTTCAGTCAGGAGGGAAGAGAAGGGCTGAGACAAGAAGAAATATTTCAGTACCAAATATTATGTAACCTGTGAAGTACATACAATGTATCTTCCACCATATATACTTCATGCAACGCATTTGTGGGGGATTCAGTTCCTCTGGCTTAATTTGGGTGACTACAGACACAGTGGTGGCTGGATTCCCATCACAGTCAATAGAGTCAGGACAACCAACCGACTGGTGAGGACGGCTTCAGTGGCTTGAACACCGACAGTAGTGCCGTTTCTAGCACTGTGTGATATTCTGCCTGGTCTCCACGTGCTGTTGTGGAAGAGTCAGGACTGTAAAATTTAAATCCGTAATTTTAAATGTCATGTATCAGATCTTCTAAGGACCTTCTCTGTATAATTAATTAACACCATTGAACACTGTTTAGTGTAGGAAATCCTACAAGGAACAGCAGGCTAGATGTTACATTTTCATAATGTATTTGGGAAAAAAGTGAATANAATATAATTAATATAATATAATATAATTTCTCTGCTTATCTGCTGGTTAAGGAATAGACAACAACTGTATTCTTTGTAAGCTAATTCCTTTGTACACTTGCATTTCTCAGCAAAACTTAGGACTTTTGTCATGATGACAACTAAAAACACCCTGATGTTTTCTAAGCACAGATTTTCACTGCTTTGTCTCTGTTTTGGTGTCCTGTTTCCCCTCTTAATACAGAGTGCTGGACTTGCTTTCAGCCGTAAGGCTCCTATGCATTCTCTTTGCTTTTTTCTTAGCAGCATCAGATAGAAAGCAAGTCTACAGCCTACACCAAAGAGAAAAAAAAAAAAGAAATAAACATTCAGAGGCATTTTTCTAAAATCTGCCTAATCAGTTTTGAACCACTTTTTGAGGGTGGACATAACCTGGCTGCTGTAAATGCAGTGGGAAGAGGCCTGAAACATGAGATTTTGCCTGACCGCATGGCCACGCTGCATGTTAGATGCCTCCTCTAGATACGTTCCCTCCGGGGGACAACAGTACCCTCTCAGCCCCCTTTGACGGTTGAGCAAGCCCTGCCAACTGTCCCACTGCACGACAGGGCCAGACTGTCAGCTAGAACCAGGCAGAGGGTCTACAATTTGTCCAGGTACGCATTCTTCCAAACGTCCATTTTCCGAAGACTTTGAGTTAACTACCACCATGACTTGAGCACAGGAAATCATGCCACAGAGGATTAGACATTGGGTGGGACACCGGAGGATAAGTTTGTTCCCTGCTAAGAAGTGCAAGAAAATAGTCATAGGACATATAAATGCTGCAATTTTGGCAGGCAAACAAACCCCCCTCCTGAACAACATTTGAGAACCGTGGGTATCCCGATGGAGACCTGAAGGAAGTGTGCCATCTGGTGGAAGGAGTGGGAGAGGTGGTAATGAAGGGAGACCAGTATAAGCTGTTCTCCATGTGTT
>VUYV01000732.1:117441-149315 GCA_008711295.1 Anarhynchus alexandrinus | reverse complement strand
ACTGGCACAGGCTGCCCAGAGAGGTGGGGGAGTCTCCCACTCTGGAGCCATTCCAAACCCGCCTGGACGCCGTCCTGTGCCACTGCTGGAGGTGCCCCTGCTCTGGCAGGAGGTGGGACTGGGGGAGCTCCAGAGGTCCCTTCCAACCCTCACCATTCTGTATGATTCTGTGATTCTCCGAAAAGAACTGGCATAAATTGTTGCATTATTTAATAAAAGGGAAATAGGCCTACATCTTTCCTGGGATGCTCATGGGCATCTTCCAGAAGCCAGGACACTGAGTCACGTATGCTGACATTTTAATGGATGGTGGGTGTCTGGGTTTTTAGCTATTTCTATTTCTCTTTCCCCAAGAAAAGGTTTCTGCATAGTAAGAAAAAAAAGGATTTTGGCATCTGAACACATTCCCACAAAGGAATGTTCTTCTGGCAAAACGTTCTTCCAGCCAGCCTATCTCTTGCTACTGGAGGGTAAAGTCTTCAGTCCATGTCTGTCCAGCCCTGGACAGCTGCATGTCTCAGAAAAGCTCAACTTAAGGAGCAGTTGGCACTGTAAATTGTTGCCCTCTGGAGTCTGTGTGTCAAAACCCAGGTAGGATCATCGCCCTTGACCCGTGCAAGAGACACCCATGTTTCAGTGATGTGAATGCTAAACAGCACGAATTTATTCAAAAGGAGGGAAAGCAATACAGAATACATTTGGGTTTAACTCTACATCATAAAGCTTTTTTCATTAAAAATGAAAGGTGCACGAGGCTTTGTAGCAGGATCCGGTGGTTTTAGCAGTAAGGGGATTCAAAGCAAGTTCCGAGGTGTAGAAGAAATTTTCATCGCTCTTGAATGGACAGTCCATGAAGTTTTTATACATTCCATGGCCTGCACAAAGAAAAAAAAAAGATTCAGATTTTCTTTCTGCTTACCCTCAGTCCAAGCTTATTTTCCTCGTGGTTATAAGTACTTTCCAAAAGAGCTAATGACATGTGTAGTCATGCTGGGACAGCCCTGTGCACTCATACCTGTGCGTAAAAAGAGTGTTTTCCTATTGCTGCAGGAAAAGCAGGGAATTAAACTGATACCCCTTGATATTGGGATTTTGCATTGATATCGGGATATGCATTAATTCCCGAATGAAAATAGAAGGTTACCTTTCATACAATTTCTTTTTACAACCCTGCGGTACTTTTTGCACACATTTGATGGCACTCAGAGGTCTGTGTTCACCCTCAGCATAGCTGAATTCCCCTCTGTTCCCCATCCAGCACAGCAGCTCTGTTCTGCAAATACCAAACCCTGAGATTTTGCTCTGGCGTAGGAGATGTAAAGGGATCAAACAGAACTGGGACAGCACAAGGCTGACATGTCCCACTGTCCTTCATCCTTCTTGCTTCTTGCACCTTCATCATGGTGCACATCTCAGGAGAAAGAGCACTGTGGAGCTCAACCTACTTCAACACTTGACTGTCCTCGTGGCATAATAGTTTTTTTTTCCTTATATCCAGTCTGAACATTCAACAGCACCTTGGGGTTAAGGACACAGTCAAAATAGATTTGTCTGCTCATACTGTAGCTAACCCTTAGTGAACGTCAAACTTACGCTTTGCAGCAGGAGCGAAACCCAAAGCACCTTCCAACTTTAATGAGATGGATGGGACATCTTCCATAGTGACAGGACCCTTTTCTACAGAAAAACATGTCCCGCTGGGGTGAAGACAAACCTGCAACAATAACAAAAAATTTCCTTCCTTCTCATTCTGCAGGACAGGGTGATGCAGGAATGGGAAACCAGCAGGGTTTTTCCCATTCCTTGAGCTGCCTTCACCTCCAACTCGCCTTAAGAACGGTTGCCCAGATTTGGCCGTGTTGAAAGGCCATGTAAGAGGGGAGATGGCAAAGCAGGTCTACACCTTGCAGAGCTGGGATCCTTAGCTCACAGTGCATCTAGATGGATGGCCCTAAAGTCGAGGTGGAGAATGATGTAGACCTCCTGACTCATTGTCCTTTACCTTACAGAAAAGGGTCGTGGGTCCGGAGGCTTTACTACTGGTTCCTGTCCAAAAATAGCTGGCCAGGCTTCATTTTCATCTGCACGTGCATCACTGAATGTGCTGTTACTCAAAGATCATGGCCACCACAAACACCATCTCAGGTGCCTAACACCAGAGCATTTAGCACCATCTTTTTAGCAAGACACCAGAAGTGAAAAATCACTTTTCTTCAGAAGTCATGATTTCTCCACCTTTGAAAGAGTTTTCATAGGGGAGCACAGGCAGTGAGCTGTATGACTGACTCCTGCTCAGTTTCTAACAATTTTAGCCAGTAGTGATTAGAATGTGCTGGGAACTTTACTTCAGATGCACAAAAGTCCCCTTCTCGCACATCTTTCCCATCTTACCTGGAGAAACCTGGAGTGCCAAGAAGAGGAGAGAAAAGAGCAGGTAAAGGATCTTCATGGCTGCGGATTTGCTGTGTCACTGTGGGGAAAAGGACCAAGAAAGATGTATGACAGACAGCCCCTGGGATCTACAGTCTTCTGAACTGTACAGATACTGTTATAATCAGAATTACATTTCTATTGCCTTTTTCTTCAAACTTTCAAAAGTAGCCAGTAAGATCCTTATGACGTCATGACTGCTGGGTGAGCTTTTCTGGGAAAAGTAAATTTATATGGGGCAACATGCTTTCAGGTTACATGATCATTAAGTTATTTTAATAGTTTGATTGCTCAGATTTCTTTCACATTTTGCAAATTGTCCTTAGCCAAAACACAATCATTACTTTATTTTTAGTTAAATGTTTTATTTAATAAATAAACACCACTAAGCGAAATGAGGCGATTATACAGTCAAACTTATGAACTTCAGAAAAAGACCTGTTCATTTTGCAATGTTAAAATTTATCAAGAAACCTAAGCTAAAATCAACTTGCTCAAAATCTTCAGTCTTAATCTACAGGCAGCAGTTCTAGAATGGAAACGTACAACCAAAATTGAAATTTGACAAGTGAAATTTGAAAAGGAAATATGTAATGCCTTCATTGAAAGAGCTAATAATTGAATTAATATCATCAAATTGGGATAAGATAGCTTAGAAGGGGGGTTATGGATAAAGAAGAGGTAGTTAATGTCATATATCTTGGCATTAGATAATCTTCTGATCTGTTACAAATTATGTTCTTTTAACCAAGGAAGAGAAATCAGGTTGTGCTGAAATGTCATATTTATGCAAACGGAATGGTAGAGGGTGGCCCAGAACAGCTTTGAAATTACTATTAGAAGTTTACACAGATTTCTATATATTTGAAAATATCAGGAGAAACAAGTAGGCAAAGTTAACAATTCTGAAAATGAAATAAAGTTCTTAACATAGAGACATACATAAAAAAATATATACTGGTTCTCATTGAAGAGACCCCCAATTTCCCTGACCACAGACCTCTCCAAAGCAACCTGACCCAGTCAGATTTTTCCCCTGGGAGTTAGTAAGCAGAGTACTTTTATCAAAGGGTTCTAAGTATTAGCACATATTTGAGCTATTTACTCAACCCGTGCAATTTGTGGAAAACTTAGATTAACCTTCTTTAGTAACCTACAAGTTTAGGTTAATAATGCAGAAGTTTTGGTTAGGGTTTGGGTAGTTGTTTTTTTTNAGGAAAGGAAAAGACAACAGCAGACATTGAAAGAAAGACTGAAAAGAACTGAGGAGTTACCGGGTATCAGGTGAGCCCAGACGCCAAACAAGAGCTGCTCTTGGTCCTTTCTCTCCAGAGGGCTCTGGCTGTGGGGCTGAGAGCCTCTTTTATAACGTGGTCCCTAAGGGGAGCGACAACTGCTTTCTCTTCCCAGCAAGTACACCATCAGCCAATCAAAAATTACCCCCCTTTTTTTTTTGGTGACTTCTAATCCAACCAGAATCAAGTTGCTTTTGATTTCTCAGCGAAAAAGCAGGGTTTCCCTCTGAACCTATTGAAGCTTTTCTTCTGGAAAATCCCAGGTTATTCATGCAACACCTCTTGTGACACTGCAGTTTGTGTAAGATACGTTAAGCCACCACAGTATGTGTCAAACATCTTGGGACATACGTTGAACTGTTCCTGCTCAGGAGCAACATAATTCATTGCAATATAAAACAGCTGCGTGCTTCTCCGCACTCCCGCTTACTTTATTTTCTGTTCCATAAATACAGACTATAAGAACACAGAATGCACATATGAAACTAAACCAGATGTCTATTGGCTTAGTGGCCAGTGGCCACTAAGGATGCCTAAGTAAAGAGCATAAAATGTACAGAAATAGGGTGAGTGCCTCGTGGTTATGTCTCTGTACACAATTCCAGCTGAAGGAAAATACATCAGTTTAGGGAAATCCAGTGCCAGACGCTGTCTCTGGACCCTCAGGCTGCAGAGCTCCCGAATGGGCATATTTCCATGGCTTTGGCTGATCTTCTTGTACTTTTGGCCTCCACAAGACCTTCAGCTGATAATTCCACAAACATATTTACTATGCCTTAGGTGAGCATTCATTTTTTGGCTTATCTGCTCTCAGTCTGCCGGCTGACCATCTCTGCTTTTCCTGTCATGGGAAGTAGCAAATAAATATTCCATTTTCACCTCTCCACATCACTACTGATGCTGTGGTCTTTTCTTATGCTCCCCCCATCTGTATTTTCCCACAATGAAAAGGGGGATTCTGTCAACCACATCTGTCAGATAAATCTTCAAATGGATCCAGCTATTTTGGTGGATTTATCTTATCTGTGTACATTTATCTTATTTTTTCAGTTCTACTACACCTTTTTGGGAAGGGGCTGGCTAGAATTGCCTGCAATGTCTGAAATGCATCTTGGAGCTGTATAGTACCTAATCATATTTACTCTTTTGTTTTCAACTCCTTTTTTCCCCCCTCAATTCCTAACATTTGCCTTGCCTTTTTGTCCACAGTTGACCACTGACATTTCTAGAATGATATCCACAGTGAAGTCTACAATCACATTAGTGCAGGTTTGAAGTGACCCCCTGACAGTCCCCTGTGACTTCATGCTGGTTTGGTTTGCAGAGAGGTTTCTATGTGTGCAAACTGTATTCCCTAGGAGGAAAGTGAACTAGAAGTTTTGCTTTGAAGGTACTCCAGATGGACTCTGAAGGTACCGCAGATGGACTCTGAAGGTACTCCAGTGCCTAGTGGGGCATGAACCAATGTGTGGGCTACACCACCTCAAGGTCCTTTAGAACATGTATAACATTTCTTTCTTTTGGAAACCTGGAGAGTGTGGACTGGGGGATCAGCCATTGGAGGAGAGGCTGAAGGACCCGTCTTTGTTCAGCTTGGAGAAGACACGGCTAAGGGTCATCTAATTGCTGTTCAAAACTACCTAATGGTAGCTCTAGAGAAGACGGAGCCACAGTCTTCTCAGAGGTGCACAGTGGAAGGATGAGAGGTAACAGACACAAATTACAATGAGAGTAATTCCAATTAGGCATAAGGAAAAAAACCTTCTCACAATGAGGGTTGTCAAACACCAGCATGAGGGCCCAGAGAATTTATGGAATCTCCATATCCATGGAGATATTCAAACTCAGCTGGAAAAAGCCCTAAGCAACCTGGTCTGCCTTTAAAACTGTCCCTGTCTGGAGGGATGGATGGACCAGATGGTCTCCAAATACCCATTCCAATTTACATTGCATTGTCGTTTATTCAGTAGCAAAACATCCAAGTCAAATTAGATTAATATAATGAAGAACTGAGGAGCATCAGCACAGTCTCTAAGGTCTAGTGATCCTTTCCCATCTACTGATCTTCCATTGCACCAAGTCACTTGCTGACATACCCAATAACTATCCAAAGACACCAATATTGAATACTTTTTCAGATCATATTCTACTTTACACCTCACTTCAGTGAACAAACAGCCATTATTCATGCAATATTTTAATATGATGCCCAAAGCACATCATAATAGGTTACGATACGTTTGCCATTTCAAATGGCTGATATTTCTAATTGACCAAGATCTTTGCAAATGACACCATGTCTTACAGATCATTTAATATCAGAACTAAACTGAGATATTTTAATTGCTTATTAGTTCCTCAGCTTAGTGACTACTGACGTGATATTTTTAAATGATTTCATATTAATGTCTTAGGTATACAGAAATGTACACATGTTCTTACATGCACGGACACACATAGATATGTATGCACGAGAAAACATGCCTACAAATGATTTCCCTTAAATGCATACCTTGATAATTGAGATAGCTGTTTATTATCTACATATTTTTATAAGTGAACTGTTTTTGCAGTAGGAAAAAAAATTAGTTGAATTTCTGGTGTGTCTATGAACTTCTGGCCATAAAGCAGAAAGTGGAGGGAATAAAATTACAAAAGTTGCAGTTTCTTCACAACCTGCCAAGAGTTTGTGGTTAGCTTGCCTGCCAACTGCTATTGTTACTCAACCTGATTCCTCAAAGAAACAAAGATGCATCGTTATTTTTTACCATGTCCAAGGTCTTATGTGCAAGTAATGCCAAGGACTTGGCTTTAACATTCTTGACACTTCTAATTATAAACTCTACATGGTCACTCCCATCTTTACAATCAAAATATCTTTGTCTGGAAATGGGCAAGGGAGAAGCAGAGGAGGGATGGAGCACCTTTGCTTGTCCAAAGCTCACAGGGGTGAGGCAGGCCTTATTGAGATTTTGGTTTGTGGCTCTCAGGGTGGAAAACCTTTCCATCCCTGCCTGCAGCTCCTGTTCTTATGAGCAGGAGACAGTCAGTCAGTTTTGTGCATCAGGAGGGACATATCAACGTTTTGCTCTTCATGATCTCAGCATTATTCTCAAGCGCCTTTTACTGGTAGATCTGATTTACAGCAGTATCACAGTAGCACCAACTACCTGTTCCTTCACCCGGGGTACCTCACAATCATTTGGCTCTTGACATTAAGTAATATTCTCTACCCAAAACATCTTTTACTTTCTCACTATTCTTAGTGCAGAGGGAAATGGAGTCTTCACGGAGAGTTTCATTCAGCTTAAATAACGTGTTTCTTTTGCTTTCTTGTTTCATGGATGTTCAGAAGATGATCCAGTTATGTTTCTCTCTATCTCCACAGCAAATATTGCTCCAACCTCTTCGAGTTGGAGTTCACCAACAATGCCCCTCACCCTCACCTGTTTCAGGTCCAGATAACACAGTCCTCTTTGGAGGGGGAGAAATATTATGATGGGTTCAGCATTGTATGTAACACTATAGTGCTTAGAGCCCTGGCACAAGAGCTGACAGATGGAGCCTGAAGCGCTGATGCAGGTAGGATAGACTATTAAGGAAGTGTCTTCACAATGAGGCTGCAGAGTGTCATGAGGGGAAATGGCTTTGACTCTTTTCAAATCAAGATGTCTGGGTAATTGTGCCAAGATCACTTCCCAGAGAGGAAGGAGGATCTTACCTCCGTCTCACGAGTCCATATCTAGCACAGCAGAGGAGGCAATCACGAGTAAAAGGGAGAATCTCAAACTCTGCTCTTAATAGTTTTCTGATGAAAAAAAGCAGCAAATATTAGGGAGGTCTTCCAGTAGGGTCACCCCTATTTAAAATGCTACTACACAAAATACCTGTCTGCTGTTCCATCCCTCACCTCCAGGGGACGGTTTGTGCATGGCAAAGAAGGGTTCCAAGCATCTGGAGGTCACTGTGTGCAGGCGTAGCTAGAACATCGGGGCCAACAAATGGCTGAGCCCTTTCAGCAAAGAGCCTCGTGCCAAAGAGCAGAGGTTTTAGTGTGCTCCTAAGAGGAGCTTGGTTGAACAACAGTGATGGTTGGTGGCCCACCTAACCACAGACTGCTCTTCAGTCATGCAGTAACGTCGTCCCTTAGCCTCAATGGGTACTAAATCGAATTCTAGCCATAAGGCATAATCGATGCAGAGGAGATCAAAGTATTTTGATGCCACTGTGCAGTGTATGGTATAGAAATTCAGACTCCTCTAGATTAGCTGCAAAAGCTGTTAGCAGCAGTTGCACTGCCAAAGTAGATCCACCAAAAGGAGGATAACCATATTTAGATGTTGTTCTATAGTGATAAGTGAATTTGCAAGCTCTATGTTACATTATAGTTTTGTATCATTTATGTGCTACATAATATATACATATATGCTACATATATATTTTGTATAGTTTATGTGCTACATTATAGTTAATGTTTTGACCCAAGTGTAGATCATCTGAGTCAATAACGAATGGATACATAGTCAGAAACTTCTAACAGTATACACAAAGTATTTCATTAAGCTGAAGACTGTAATGATTACATAGTTATCCTGAATGACCACAGACAAACGATGAGATTAATGCCTGCATGAACAAATCCTCCCTCCTTCTTATTTTTGACTTGGCATCTAATTGAAGGTATCAGGGTACCAGTGCACAGTCCAGCCTCGTGGTGTAAGTGACTGGCAGGCACGTAGTGTGTGTTCAAAGCTCCTTGGCACAGCCCGTGTACCCAAAAGCTTCTAAACCCCAAAGAATCTCTGTAAATTGAATCATATTTTTTAGAGATAAATGGCAGGAGTCTTACCAAATGGCAGGAATCTTACCAAACTTCAGATGTCCTAAAGGTAAACATCAAAGTCCAAGCTATTTTCACTGCTCTTCCTTTATAGTTAATGGAGAGAAATTGTTGTCAAGATTTTTAACTGAAGTACAAACATTTACAACAAGGGTGCTAGAATCAAGGCAAAAGTAACAGTAAAGAAAACCAGGAAACCCAGAAACGTTGCATTAGGAGATGTTGTGCTACAGCGTCTCCTGCAAGCTTCTGCAGAACAGCATAGATGGGAGCTGTGTCTCTCTCAAAGCCAGCATTTCCCCTTCAGAGGGTTTTTTACATATGCGGGCACATCTCCAAACCCACCCAGCAAGCCATTAGGAGACAAAACCACCTCAGTTTGGTAATGTGGCTGAGCGCTGTTCTGTGCACGTTCAGGAACCACTTCTGAGAAGATAATGGCCAAGACATTAAGTTGCACATCCCTAACTTTTGGAAATGTGTTTGCTAATCTCTTTCTCTATCCCTCTTTGTACCTTTTTTCCAGTTTGTGTCACTGTCAAGGGTCACTGTCAACTGTTGTTACCCAAAAGGTTCCTGGTTTTCCCTTGCGTGACGTCCTCTCAGAAGTGAAATTTCTCAGATGCCCCCAGGCCCTCTGAAGGAAGCATCTGGAAGTATCTTGGCATTTTCTATACTGTTAAGCCATGATGGCAGGGAAAAAGAGACAGAAAGCCTGTCTCTGACATCTCAGTCAACGATACCATAATACCTTCAAAAAGCAGCCTGGAGACTACCAGAATGTATACCTGCTGGACCCATGAAATCATCACAGAGAGAAGCTACGTTTCATCCCTGACAAGGATACCATGGTGACTGCAGGAGTGGTCCAGGAACATGGCCACTGGGATGTGGGGGATGAAATGACCTCCTGTTTCCCTGGGGGTGCAAGTGGAGAAATGGCTGGCTGTAAAAGCCACAAGGCCACCTGTGTGTTACTGCCTGTGGTGCGAGCAGTTCTAACAAGAATCCCCACCTTTCTTACAAAAAACACGCAAGGTTCAACCATATGAATGTCATTGTAACTGATTTTATTAAAGGGGGGGAAAGAAATAATTTCTGTGGTGTTCCCTGGTTTATATTTATGTTTTTGCAGATACTGATGTTTGCTTCATGGTGAAGGAAGATTTTGAGAGCTTTTCGTGGCAGCAGGAACCGGTGCCACCAGGAGCGATGGGATCAGGGTGATTCAGAGGCCATTCGGTAGAAACAGAAAGGCTTTCCAAGGAGAATCCAGGGAGGCTTCAGCTGTTCCACCCCCTGCATGGTGAAGAAGAGAGTCTCAGGTTACCCACTAGTAGGTTTTCTGCAGGGAGGTTCTCTTCATTTCATGGCACCAGAGCAAATGTCTCCTGAGGACCTTCTATGCCAGCAGGTTTGCCGTTGGAGAAGTAAGACTGGATGGTGTCAGAAGCTGTGCCTCTAAGAGAGAAAAGATAAGGAGAATATCAGTCATGGTGACAGTGATCCCTGCACCTCTACATACCTTTTGCAGCAAGACAATCCATTATTACATGTTCCAATCCAGTAATACGGCCGCCGACATATCCCCGGGAAGCAGCGTCCATTTTGGACTACACAACGATCAAATGGCTGAGGAATGAAGTGCTGACCTGCACAGTGGAAAGAGAACAGTTATTTACCATGAAAGTGAGCAAAAGTGGATGCTCTCTCTTTCTCCCCTCTCCAATTCCTCTCTCTACCCCCCTCACACCTTACCTACAGCCCCATGGAGCATCATGAAGAAGACGACCAGGAGCTGGTAAAGGATCCTCATGGCCAGAGCTGGGATGTGAATTCTGTGCCTGTAATGAGCAGAGACCACAAGACCAAAAGACACTGAATGGAGGGCCCTCTTCTGACCGGGAGATGAGGAACTGCTTAAACATGCCCTGAGCCACCAAAGCCAAAATCTTATAAAATACAATGGACTTAAATAAGAACAGAGTGAAAACTGTGTCCTTGGAGATACGGAAAATGTCACTGAATATACCTCTAAGCAACCTGACCTAATTAGTCTCGTTTTGAACACAGATTCAGACCAGAAACTCCTGGACCGCTTTCCAAAAGAAATTGTTCTGAGATTCTATTGTGGGTTTGTTTTTTAATATTGGTCTTTTCACATTGAAAAAATGATTTTCCAGATCTGTTCGACACCAGAGATGTTAGTCTGGAACCAACATAGACCCCCAAATTATTCACCTTCACTCAAATTATTCACTACCCTCACCAGGGTAGTTCACAAAGTGTTGAACCAACAGTCATCGTTAGGAAAGTCTAAAAAAGACATCCGCATCTCTTGAACATCAATTAAGGTGACAACTCACTCAAAATGTTACTGGAATTCAGCAAGATACGTAGCCCAAAATACAAGTCTGAACTTCTGTGCTGGCTAGACGCCTGTTTCTGTGGGCAGCTAGACATTTCTTAGCTGACAAGCCCCCTGTCTCTGATGCCTCAAGTGAAGGTTTCTGGGTTCACTCCCCTTGGAGGTCAGCAAACACAGTAACCTCCTGCAAGCCCTGCAAGCGACCCATGGTTCTGCAGGACACATACATACCAGACACACTCACTGGAGTAATGAGAAGGAAGGGGAAAATCAAAGCAGAATAGTCATTAGACTTGAGATTAATGAAAGGGAAAGAAGTGTATAAAGGCGAAGAGGTGAAGGTGCCCGTCCAGAAGTGGGTAGAGAGTTACCAGTGGAGGAGGTGGAGGATCACCACTGCTGTCTGTCTCTCTTCTCCAGAGGGTGCCCCAGACCCAAGCACGCCTCTTTATGTAAAGTTTTGGGGATGCTGGCAGTGCAGTCACGGGCCAATGAAAAAAGCCTTTTTCAGCCAAATTTGTCCTGTACCTTGGTGTCTTCCAATGAGAAAGGAGGGTCCGCTTTGAGAGGGCTTTCACCGCAAAGCCCCTGATCTTTGTGCAACCCATCTTAGACCATCCATGTTTGTGTAAGATACGTTAGGCCACAGGGTTGCGTAAAATACCTGGGAACACACAACGACTGCTCCTTTTGGTCCTGCAGGCTCCTTATGCTGCCTTTGGTACACAGCTTCATCATCTAATCCACAGCCGTAGCGTGGTCATTGTTTCCCTTCATAACATTTTGCCCTTTACATCCAACCTTCTGGTTGTCTTTCCTCCATGCCACTAGAAGAATAAACATTGCTTACTTTTCAGCTTATTAATTACAAAGTTAATAGCCTAGTGCATAACAAAATTATGAGGTATGAAATTATAACAGGAATACAATCTTTCATATAAAGTTTTATTTTCATTTCTACTACTTCCTTTCTGGATTACTCTTGGTTTTTTTCCTATTGTTTCACTGTCCTTCCTGATATCAGCATCTACTCAACCTCTCTCAGGCTGCCCAGCCTCTGGCAGGATAATCAGCACACCTGACAAACTCATATATACATCTTAAATTCTCTATAAAGGATAAGCAGTTTATTAAGAAGAAATTTCATTTCTAACCCTTCCAATTTTGAAGGCCGGTCAGAAGTCACACATTCTCTCTAGATACATGTGCATGTATATTTGCGTATACATATTATACATGGATCAATATATGTACAGGTATTCAAACACTAAATATTTACTTCAAAGCTCGTCAACACTTTATAGTTTCTGAGCCATGGGTACATTTGCTGTTGTTCACCCTAAATCCTTTCTGGAACACAGAAGCAGCAATTCCTATTTCAGAAGCACTTCTGCTCTAAGTCTAAACCATATGAAGAACTCCATCCTCTGTCAGGACATCTTTATTGACAGTTTATTCCATATAACCCAGCAAATGGCCCTGGCCAGCGTAGGGAGGATGGGTAGCACGTGTGAGAAGCCCGGTTCGGAAGTGCTGCTGAGGTTGTGTCTCCTCTTCCACAGCGGTGACCGAGGTAGTTGGCCATGTGTTTTTCAACCCCTGACAGTCCACCAAGTCAGCCGTGGCACAGAGGAGGAACTTTCTGCATTTTTCTTTTTTTTCCACAGGGAACATGTTGAAAAAAAAATTCTCTGAATCTCCAATACTGATTTTATTGGTGAACCAAGTCAAATGAGGAGATTTTTGGCATGGGGAAAATGCAGACCTCCCTGTCGCCTGCATCTACTGGTGAGCAAACCTTTCCTCCAGGTTCGCCTTTAGTCTGGCAACTTTATGTGGTTTTCTGGTTATTACAAACCCTACACAGCCCCATTCTGCAACAGCAAGAAATGTTCTTTCTTTCCACCTTTCCTTACCCCCGTCCTCACAAGATGCCTGGTGTCTCTTCCTTTGGGACCTTCCCACTCTCCTGTGCTACCCTATCTCCTCTGGATCACAGCATCACAGACCGGTCAGGGTTGGAAGGGATCTCTGGAACTACCCCAGTCCCTCCCCCTGCCAGAGCAGGGGCACCTACAGCAGTTGCACAAGACGGCATCCAGGCGGGTTTGGAATGGCTCCAGAGTGGGAGACTCCCCCACCTCTCTGGGCAGCCTGTGCCAGTGCTCTGCCACCCGCACAGGAGAGAAGGCCCTCCTCAGGTTGAGATGGAACTTCCTATGTTCAAGTTTGTGCCCACTACCTCTTGTCCTATTTCTCTCCAGAAGTTGTTTGCCCTGTAATTTCACAGCAGTGGATGTCTGTGAGATGATGTTCCACTGTGATAAAAATAAATGTGTAACAGAATAGAAGTTGCCGATGGTGCCACCAATTTCCCCTGGTGACTGATGTTGTGCTTTACAGACCTTCTGGACCATGTAATCAGGAGGACCAGAAACCTGGCTGCCCAGGAGGTATGCCACACTTGGGTGAGGAAGGGGATAAGAATGGGCAGTTTCTCTTTGTGGGACTCTATGTGCATGATTTTAAGAAATCTCAGTGCTGGGAATAGGATCCCCCCTTTTGACAGGGTGAAGGGCGGTGGCTTCAAACTTGTAGGGGGTAGATTTAGATTAGATATTAGGAAGAAATTTTTCACTGTGAGGGTGGTGAGGCACTGGAACAAATTGCCCAGGGAAGCTGTGGCTGCCCCATCCCTGGAGGTGTTCAAGGCCAGGTTGGACAGGGCTTTGAGCAACCTGGTATGGTGGGAGGTCTCCCTGTCCATGGCAGGGGAGTGGAACTACATGATCTTTAAGGTCCCTTCCAACCCAAACCATTCCATGATTCTATGTGCATCTTCTTCAAGACCAGCTATCAGCTTTATAGTTGCATGAGTGCCCTGAACAGAGGGGCAGCTGAGATGTCCACCTTCAGGTTATCTAAATCTATGTTTCGGTCCCAGATGGGTGAACTCTCCATGTGGCATAAAGCCTGGCTTTGCAGTACAGCTGGTGAAGTACAGGCAAATATTACTGCTGCTCTGGAGACATAAAACTGAGTTTCTTCTCTCTGGTTCCCTGAGCACCACATTTGCCCTCATATTTCAAGGGCGTTGGAAGTAGCTGGCAAGCCCTCTGTTTGCTTGTGTCTCCTCTGAGCTCAGGGGTCTCTGCGGGGGAGGAGGTGCAGCCCAGCTGCCATGCCTGGAGGGAGCAGGGGCAGCGCATTCTGCACCGCTGCACCCAACACTGGGCAGCAGCGGTGATTTCCAGGCAGATTTTGGCCAACTCAGGTCTGGGCAGGTTTCCACAGGGCTCACCAAGGCCACTGAATGGACAACAGGGCTGTTCCCTGGCTGGGTTTCATGCTTCTTTTTCACAAATTGTGGACACGTGCCACAAGGACAAGCATTGGGCAATTGTACCAAAGGTCTGTCATCCCTTCCTGTCATTTACACAGAGGACACTGGAGGACAAGGATGGCAAAGGGAAGGTAAAGGAACCTATGGCTTCAAGTCGGCTAAGGACATCCCATCATCAGAGGTAAGCTGCGGCATGATGGAGGTGACATGCAGATACATAGGGTTCAACCCAGTTGCCTTCACACCAGCGTCGAGAGCAATTTGTGGTGCTCTGGACTGTCTTAGACCTCCACCCGGGGCTGGTGTGGAGTGTGTCAGGAGAGAGGAGACCAAGCCTTGCTGGAGCAGCCGGGGAGGTCAGGTGGGACACAGGGGCACCTCGGGTGGCACTTGTCTAAGTGTGAGCAAAAGAGTCGAGACCTGGGTATTCACAGAGGACAGGAGTCAGTGGCATGCTGAGAGACAAAAGCCAGAAGAGAGCTTCCACATGTTCACATTAACAACATTTTATATATAAATATGTATATATGTCAGTGTGGATTTGCGAGGAGGGCTGTAGAGAAATGGGAGAGTAAGAAATGCCATTATTATAAAATATGTGTAACTTTAAATAAACAATTACTTAAATTAATATCCTGAACATTCCTCAGTAAATCAAAGATTAGAATATCTGGATTATTCTTTTCTATTTGTGTATTCTTCAGCAAAGATAAAATATAAAGCAGTTTAGAAAATTCAGCCTTCATTTCTCTTAGAATATTTATATGTTCTGAATATATGCATACACATACACAGGCATACAAATATATATACACACACATATATATATACACATATGCTTGCATGTGTTCTGTATATAAGAGAAGAATATGATTTTTAGGGTCCCACACAATATCCTTTGCAGTACTGCAGAGACAGGAAATCGAAAAAGATATACAGTTGTCACAATACTCCCAGTATACAATATTAATTGATATGCAATATTCATTCATTTATTACATGTGTTTAATTGCCAAGAAACAGGTTAGGGAAATGTATACCTATTGTGAGCTTGAGTAGACAAAGCAATCTTTAAAGTCAATGATAATACATTGTAATTAAAAAAGCAGATAGTTTAATTACCATATTTAGAAGACGTAAAGTGAGTTCACCATCAAGTATAACAACAGATATAATTAATTAGTTGAAGATCCTATCCCAGTCTTGATTCATATTTGAGCTTTGCTCTGTTTTGTACCACTTTTGGGCAGGCAGTACAGGCACAAAGTGGGAAACAGGAGGAAAGAGTCATTTTATCGTATTTCAAGGTCTTTTTCAGGAGGTGGCTGTTTGTCAGACCCTCAAAGCTCAGTTCAGAGCTCTGTGCCTCTAGGAACACATTTATGGATTTAATGTTCACAGTGTTTATTTCTACCTCTTTATATTTCATCGTTTGATGATTTAAGTAATATTCTTTGTAAAAAGAAGAAAAAAACTAAACCAAAACACACAAAGCATATGCTCCTGCCTACTGTAAAGCACGTAGACATGTTCCATCAATTAAATTTTACAGGAACAGGATTTAAAATAGCTGTCTCTTTCCAGGCAGTTAAAGCACCTGTTTGGATTTTTCCTATCGTATAACTTGGGCCTAAGCAAACAGGATTTTGGGTTCCTGTGACACAGAGACTGATGATTTTTAGAGGAAGCAAATGTGTCCCACCTCCACAGGCGCTCATCGTTGGCGGTCTCCAGCTGCCGAGGCAAAGGCCATCCCACACTCCTTCTCCCTGGACCTGCCTCTGTGACCTGTTAGGTTCAGCATGGTTTTTCCAGAGCAAGGACTGGCCGCCTGTCCACTGCAGGAGTCCACAGCAGGTTGCAAACCACTGAGGGCTTTGAGGCCCGACTGTCAAAACCCATAATTCACTAACATACCAACGCTGGGGATCAGAAGACATCAGTATAATTAAGAAGAAAACCCCTAAACCCCTGCTGTCAGAATAATTTACGTGCTCTTGACTGAAGAAGGCTGTTGGAGAGAAATTTCAGTATTGGCTCTTCATTGCCCTCTTCTGGGAGGCAGGTGACCTGGGGAGTGGACGCTGTTTGGGTGCCTGTTTGGAGTACAAGGATGTTGGTGTTTTTTTTCTCCTAGACTCTTATTAGTATTACAATTAAAACACAACATCTTTTTCTGGGCTCACCTGGGCACCCTCAGGGCCCAGGAGATACCAGTGCTGCCATCAGTCTCTCTGGTCCAAATCCTCTGGGAGCTCACCTTTGACCAAAATGTGTTTTGTGGAGGTTGTTTCCTTTGGCCGCCCAGAAAGTGGGTGTGTGGGAGTGAGTGCCTCCTTGAAACTTTAATTATTTGAACCATAGTTGTTTCCTCTGCAAAGAATAGAACATAGAAGTGGCAAATGGGTGAAAATGAAAATATTCTTGGTGCACAGATAGGTGTGCTCTTCTGTGTGATTGCNCCTCTGGATGGCATCCCTCCCTTCCAGAGCACACCAGATAGGTGTGCTCTTCTGTGTGATTGTGTTGCTGCAAAAGGATTGCTGGAACTAGGCTGGGTGCTCAACTCCTTTTTGCTCTCCAGACATTATCTACAGCACACAAGATCTACCAGAACATTGCTGGTTTGGTTTTTTTTTTTAAAGTCCTGTAGAAAAACTGAGCTTCCTTAACGTAGCTGTTTAGGTGCTGTGGTAGGTATCTCCAGGCTTCAGAGGGGACCTTTCTGCAGTCAGCACCAGTCACCACGGCCATGGGACAGCCGTGTAGAATTAGGTCTCCGCTGGAGCCAAACCAGCAGTTTCCAGTGTGTGTCCCGGGATACTTTTTTCACACAATGGATCAATGTGCTGTACACAAACCGGGGTGGTGGAAGGTGCTTTTTGGAAGAGCCAACTCATGCGCCAGAGAAAGGGGAGGGAGTTCATGAGCGGTCACCATTTCTCATGGGCTGCTGGGAAGTGACGTTTGAGCTGCTGGGAATTGCTGTGAGAAGGCCATGTCCTTGTCCAGCTGATCTGTGGCAGCTCCGTCATCAACAGGAATATATAAAGACAGTTGTTTTGGGGGCAAGACATCACGCTGTGAAGCTCCACATTGAGAGGAACCAGGTAGGACAGAGTGGCCACAGTGCTCCCTCCCATGAAGCCCTCCAGGGTGAGCTGAAGGTGTAGACCTTCCACACCAGTTTCAATTTAGAAGGCAAAAAATACATATCTTTTTGATATGTATAGATATGGTAGACATAGATTAGATACAACCATATCTTTTTCTTTCTAGAAAGAAATTCATCATTCCAAGACGTATAATTTTATGGCTTAATTAAATCCTCATAAACATTGGAAATGTACAATGTTTGGTATTTCAGTACTGTGTTTGGCTGATTATTATAGTCAACAATGGCGATTCTGAATGATTATAGAAGTTTTTATTATTTTCAAAAGTTAATTGGATTCTGCAGCAAGAAATGATAGTGGAGAGATACTTTGAGGCTCTCAGCTGGCACTGGTTATAGAGGTGTTATGGAGAAAAGGGATAGATGGCTCCTTGGCTTTCTCTGTAAAGACATTTTCAAGGACATACTACTGGCTTTTACGCTACAAAAATTACCATTATTTGAATAATTACAGTTTTTGAGTGTTTATTATCCAGAGAAGTTGGAATGGCTTAAGTTATTACCTACACATATCTGAAACAAAATATGTGATAATCAAATAAAACGGACATTTTAGTCATAAAGCGACTCGCTACAACCATGAAGCACCGCACCATAGGGGCCGCCATGAAGAAAGTTAACTCCATCCCAGCCAGACCCAGTATGGTTGCTCAGATAAAAATGGATAAAACTAAAGATAAAATGAAAAGAAAATAAAAGATAAATGGAAGTATCCATGATTTTGTGCATGTAGCAACATTACCTGTAAGTTACAAAAAGCACTTAGGAAAATCTTGTTTACTGTATAAGACTTGGATAAAAGTTGGAGGAAACTAATTACATTTCTTACTTTTTTTTAAAGTTCTAACATCCAGGGTGTATGGGATTCAAATATAGGAGCCTTCACTGGAGCTGGTATTGGCTATCTTTGCAGTTGATGGAAAGAAAATCACAATATTCATCTCATTCTTTTACACATTATAGGCATAAATACATTTTCTTGATCTTACGCAATGTGCTTTCAAAGATATCTTTCCTCAAAAAGTGGTATTTCACTGGATTTATTACAGAACATTTACTCTATTGCAGAAATGACAATTTTTGTCAACAAATTGCAGGTTATATGTCATATATATGTCATAATATATATATAATATAATATATAATATAATAATATATTTATGTCATAAATAGTGGTTGGATCGGACAATGACAAATGGAGGAGAAATGCATGACCTCTTTCTGTTTTTTTCTTAGTGGCTGTTGTATTTTGTGGGACTGAGTTCAGACATGAAGATCTTTTCCCTTTTCTTTGCTGTTCTCCTCTTAGCGCTCCAAGGCACTTTAGGTAAGAGCTACATAAAGTGAAAGGAAAGGCAGAGGGAAGATTGTGACTGTGGAGAACCCAAAACAGAAACAGAAATAGACCAGATGGGTCCGTTGCATGCACTGAACCCTCCCGCTTTGGAAAATAAGGGAATTTAATGGTAGGGATGGGGCCAACCTGCAGGCAGACTAGAGCATTGAGTCGTGCTATAACCTTAACTTGTTCTTAGTCTTCTTTGGGAAAGAAAATCAAGACTCTGGGTATTATTTTTTTTTGTGCAGGTTTCATGCGTTCACCTAATAACAACATGCAATGCAAACAGGCTGGGGGTACCTGCTCCCCCGATCACTGTCCTCTACCCAACACGAGGTCCTTTGGACGTTGCCAGCAAGGGGTCCCTTGCTGTCGGACTGTGGTGAGTTATGGATTGGATGAAGATGAGGTGTTTCTTGGGGGAACAGGTTTATTATTCACTTTCACACATCCAGTGTGCCTTTACAATGCGAAACTCCTCTAGTGCAAGCCGAGAAGGGGACAGACTGCGTACACTCAGATATAGGATTTCCTGAGGATTTCCTCACTAGTTCCCTCTGCACCATTAATGATGTAGCTCGAATGTCTCATGGGAAAGATCACAGTCAAATCTCTTTGGCAGAGACAAGTAATCAGCTGGAAATGAGCTCTTTTCTCTGCTGTTTCTCTGGAGACCTGGGACATTTGGGTTAGGTTCATAGGAAACCTGCATGTTCCACACTGCAAAGTTTGCCACGTCTCACAGTCAGAAGAACAACCTGAAAGTCAGGTTGTTCTGCTAGATGTTTTCTCCAGTTTCATAATTCTTCCCTTTTAGACAAAAAAAACCCAAACCATAAAATCTTAATTTTTCTTGAGTTCCTTACTAGAATCCTAAAGTTCAGCCTGTATCTTTACTCCAACCGGAAACTGCAGAGACAAATATCCACAAATTCTAAGATTTCATATTCTGTTCCTTTTTTTTTCTGTAAGATGCTGTAGCTAGTCTTATTTTTGGAGGCTGTCATTTAAATTTGGTTCAGTATTAATAGCAAAGATATGAAAAACAAAGCATGAGCAGCAGATGTACATAGAGAAATTCCTCCCTACACCAGAGATTTTAAGATGAGAAGGAAGCTTCAGGTACTGAGATCTGGCAATTTATTATGAAATAAAATTGAAAGGCAATTAATGCTTGAAAATCACCATTAGCAGGACTATGAATACCCTACTAAGAATTGATGAGTTATCCAGGAATATCAGCTCTTGGTGCTCATTCAAACCCTTCCGTGCTTCTTATTAAAGTCTTTTCCTGATTTTAAGTGCAAAAACCAAAAGTTTCATTCCTTTTTTTGCAGTATGATTAATGTCGTTGGCATCTCAGACTGGCTGAGGAGAGCTTCTGGCAATTTAGGACATGCATCATCCCATCAAATAATCTGGAATTTTGAGCTGAAAATATGCATTTAACACACACATGCACACACTAAACCATGAACAACAACAGAAAGAAAATAAACTCCTCCACAAACAAACTTAATGACCTGAAGAAACTCCAGAGCAATTCTTGAACCGCCCAGAAAAGACCAATACCTCTCATTTTTCTAAAATGTTTTTCTGTTGAAACTGTACTGCGGCCACCAACACCTACCCCAGAGAGCAGATCACCAACAGGCAGAAGTCCATCCTCACAAGAGGATGCAGAGCAGGTTCTTCCTGCGTCCCTTGGAACAGATACTCAGCATTTTCTTTTCCTTTTAGAGTTAGTAATAATGTGATTAGCACGAGAAGACAAAGTCCCCAGGAGACACTGAATGCTCAGCTGGGGTGTTTGTATTTCATAGTCTACCTATCTCCATAAATTTTAATAAACTTCCTCCAGAAGACCTTGTGTCTGATCCTTACACCTGTGAGGAATGGGCTTGGGGTGTGTTTTTGCTGGAAGACCTGGCTCTCATCCCACCCAGGGTCAGTGTGACATGTGCCTTGTGGTAAACATCTCCAAGAAGAGGAGAAGAAACTGAACCCACGTATGGACAGGAATATGGCCGCGTCTTATTTATTGACCAGGTTGACCAGTAACAGTCAAGAATAACTCCTCCAAACCCACTGTGATTAGACAAGTAGAAAGTTGGCAGAAAGTGACCACATTCAGGGCCAGTGGCAGTCCTAAAAACATCCCCAGCAGCTTGTGGCATGGAGAGCATGGCTACTGTTCATCATCCCTTATCTTAAATCCTTTTGGCCTTTGCATTAACACTCTGGGGTGTTAGTGCTGGGGAAGGGAAGCAGGGAATGCATCTACACCTTGTAACAGGGACTCCAGGCTGATGGACACGCAACCACTGCCTCCAGACAGTATAGTGCAGTGATAAAGATTTTAACTAGTTTAGGATCCAGAGAATACTCATAAATACTTAAAGGGAAGGCACCGGGAGAATGGGAACAGTCTTTTTTTCAGTGGTGTGCAGTGATAGGACAAGAGGGAACGGGCACAAACTTGAGCATAGGAAGTTCCGTCTTAACATGAGGAGGAACCTCTCTCCTGTGAGGGTGGCAGAGCACTGGCACAGGCTGCCCAGAGAGGTGGGGGAGTCTCCCACTCTGGAGCCATTCCAAACCCACCTGGACGCCGTCCTGTGCCACTGCTGGAGGTGCCCCTGCTCTGGCAGGGGGTGGCACTGGGTGAGCTCCAGAGGTCCCTTCCAACCCTGACCTGTCTGGGATTCTGTGAAGTAAAATTCCATTAACCTGATGCTGCTCTGGACTAAATAGAGGCAGCAGGAGCGGAATGACGTGAACGTGGTGAGGCAGTTTCGAGACCTAAAGAATTTGGTCTTTGGCCACCCTTGGGTTTCTCTGTGTTGCCATTTCTAGTGCTTCAGGTTGGGTTAGCAGATGCAGCCCTGTAGACGAGCAGAGGAGTGAGCCTGTCTCCTGAGCTCCAGCCTGGTATTCTGGGCTGGAATGGTGGAGGGAACGGGCTATAGTGCTTCTCGATTTATCAATAAATGTGTTGCCACACAAATGGCTGCAACCCAGACACTCTGCAGGACGATGTAACAGGAGTCAATGACACATGCACTTAAATTAACTTAATTTAGTTAAATAAACTTAATTTACAGGTTGATTTTTATAGACAATAAGAACAGCAAAACCACCCTGACATACATAAGCAAATGTCAGCAATGTGGTTTCACAGTGACTTGCTTTTATTAGAATTGAAGCTGCAAATCTGTTTTAACGGGGTACAAGAACTCCTCCTCAGATCTTCTTGTGCTCCTAAGGGTCTTCACCTCCATGGGAAAGGCTCCTCAGGTTTGCACCGAGGCTGGGATCCATTGATGACAAAAGATGGGAGATGTCTCAGATGCCCAGAGCTCTTGTCTGTGTGGTCAGCGAGGTGTCAGTTTTAGGAACTGGGTGTCCTGCAAAGTAAAATTGGGTGCTTAGCAGGTCCATCTATCCCCATCCAAAAAGTCCATTACACCTTGCCACCTCAGACTACCATAGGCATAGTGTTAAAGACTCCCAGAGATCCTTGTGATCTGGACTGCTGACTTGAGTTTCTGGCCATAAGATAACCCACGTGAAACGGAGGATGTGGATGTCATCACTCAGCACACACCACAGCTACTCGGCTGCAGCTGCTGGTGACCCAGAATATCTGCCAGAATGTAGTTTAAGAATAAAACTAGTTTAGGAATAAAGACAAAGTGGCTGATCCTCTTATTTTCATCCATGGCCTCCATGCCTTGTCTTCTATGAAAAAAGTGACAAGGCTTTGAGAAGGCTTCTCACATATTTTTCTTTTTTTGCAACCTTCAGCATGGTGTTTCACAGATACCCAATTAGATTAAATATAAATGCAAATAAATAAATAAAAAAAAAAAGATGTATGAGATGTATGGGGTCTAAAAAGGGGTACATTTGTCACAGCACCTTTGGTATGAAATGCCACGAACTGTGGAGCTGGACCATGGCGTATTACAGCATCAGTCCACATGGGCTATCTCCTATAGATGCAGAGGCTTTCTCACGGGTGCTGATGAAAAAATGCTTTATTTTTAGAGGGTGGATAACCTCCTGTGGCACTTTGCACCAGATAAGGTAGCCCAGACAGAGCACTGCCACTGCATCCCTGGTATGAGTCCTGACCTGTTTAATGGTTATTCTGTGCTGATGACCTTGGTTTTTTGGTAGTGAGAAGTTCCATGCTGCTGCCTGTGTGGACTCAGGGGGAGTACTCAGATCTGTCTCAAGTCAGGAGTGTCCACCCCGCTTAGTAGAGGCAGAGTTTGAGCACGAACCGGTTCTGCCCTGGTACCAGACTCACGCTGGAAGAAGTTATTAGTGGTATGTGGCATGTTATTAGCGATATTAGATGTTATTGGGGATATGGAGATTCATAGTGTATAGGCTTGAGTGTGAACTCAAACCTGCATTAGTGTCACAGCTGAGACATAGTCTGTGAGCTGATAGAGAAAACGTCTCCTTTGCCACGACAGCCAGTGCTGGTTCCTTCATCTGCGAACTCCGGGTCCCTCCCTGCTCATCACCAAACCCTCCCCATGGTTTTCCAGTAGCCTGGCATTTTTGACACCACAAGGTTCTACCTTTTTGTTACCAGAAACAAAGCCCAACGATTAAAGTTGGTTTTTGGAAGGTGTAGGAGGCTGGAGAAGGTGGCCTTCATGCCGAAAGGGGGGAAAACCCGATAAGTGTATTTGCTCTTGGTGCAGCAGCTTTTCTATGCAGGAGTTCGTCTTACCATTTGCAGCATTTCAGCTTCCCATCACGGCAGGTCCCAGTCTCAGCCAAAGGAGCAGAGCATGCAGCAAAGGAGCAGAAGCCCCGGCTTTGCCGGCATGCTATGGTGTCTGCAGCTTCTTGGCTGTAAGCTAAAAAAAAAACAAAAACGAGGGAAAATTCACGTTCATTTGTCAAGGCAGAGGGTCGGAGGGCTGCGACATCGGATTTACTTGGCAGGGTATGTGGTTTCCTGCCCTAGTGTCTGGTTTGTGATTGGGGTAACCTGGTGACACCTTCTTAAGGTCTCATATCCATATGAAATGCAAACTAACCAGAACAGCGGGCTGTTCTAGCATCTCTCTGTTAGAGTTTGGTTAATAGTGACCCAAAGATAACTGTCTACTTCCTTAGCATCTCTCCTAGAGATGTGTTCTTGTCATTCCAGTTGCACACAGAAATACTATGTTATACAAAAAAGCCATAGGAAACACAGAAAAATGTATTTTTAACATTAATCTCACACCGCTCTTAGAAACAAAAGTGATGATATTTAAATAAAAGTGTCCTAACTGAGTTTCTTCACACTTTCAGTTCAAGTTTCAGCAAATGTAAAGCATATTTATGACTCATAAGCTTTATCTCCTGCTTTGAATAGGTTCCTCACAGGCAGCATTGAGCTCTGTGAGTACGAGTGGCATGCTCACAGGAAAACTGCGCGCTGCATTACCACGTAAAATACGATATGGCTAACACAGATGGCATGAAACTTCAGAAAAGATAAATCTTCCTCACAGCTGAACCACTGGGACTAACATTTGCCCATCTAAAACGTTTTATACACTTAAATATACACCATAAAATAAAGTCAGTGACCATTGTCACTAGTACTGTATACAGTTTAGCTAGATGCTACGCTGGTTTGGCCATGTCAGTATGTTCAGAACTGAAGGGCCAAATATTCTGGTGGTGGCAAAGACTGCAGCTCCATCATGACCATCATCAGGGGGTCTGCTCGGGCTTATCCCAGCTGAAAAGCTGGCCCCAAATTTGGGTTCTGAGTAGTTCCAGGCTAAACATTACTTGTTGCCACTGGGATGTTCAGATTCAAATTGTGTTATTTTTGTATGATTTCAATGGACCTCTTATATCACCCGGCCCCTTGTATATCTGCGCACTTAAAAGGCAGAAGAGGGCCTTATCAGCTGTCCCAACTTCTTGCTAGGCACAAACCCCATCGTCTCACCCAGTACTTTCTGTGCCCAGCTCAATCCACACCTATCATCAAATTGGACCCTATCCTTAATTTGAAAGGCATGAAAGCTTTATTTTAAATTAGATCTACCACATTTCAACCAATTTGTCCTAGCGGTTCTCAAGTTTTTTCTCGTAATCACATATTATTTGAGGATTGAGCGGTGTTAACTTCACTCAGCTGATTCTAAAGACATTATTAAACCTTGGTTTCCCTTGTCTTCTAAATTAAAAAAGCCTATAGCCTTATGGGTCTTTTCTGTGTGTAATTCTTTATGAAGAGATGTAAAATAACTTGTTGCCCTTTCCCAGAGACTCTACTGGAATTGCACCAGCCCTGCAGCCATCTCAGGGGTCACAGTTTGTTATTAAGTAGAGAACACTTTTTGTGATGCAGAAAAAAAGGAAAAGTCCAAGAAAGCAATCCAGAAGCATGCAGTACAGGCTTTGTCTAAAGCTCCTGCAAGTGCCTGCTTTTGGCCTAAGTGGTCCTACATTTCTTCTTTGAGTAGACAGACCTTTGCTGGTCTGGGAAAGTAGGTACAAATTTGAGTCTACTGCAAACCAAAGCAAGGACGGAGATAGCTTAAACTTCTCTGAAGTCTCCCGAACAGCCTGGAATGGTGCACGTGCTCTAAACACACTTAATGCACATGGACAGTATAGAGTTCAGGCAATGACAGAAAGTCACAACTACTTTTTTTTCCAAAAATATAGGAGGTCTACTAAGCTAGAATACACAGTCAGGAGGTGTGGGTGAGAATGTGAGAAGAGAAAGCTCTCATATTGTAGGGTTGCATCTTCTGCCTAAGAATTGCCTCGATACACAGGAGCATCTTTTTTTCCATCATGTCATCATGCGACTGGAACACAAGATGCGTAGGGCTAGAAAGGGACCATCAAGGACCTCAACTCAATATCTTAAGGATTAGGACTATGACTAGGGAAGGGGACTTCTAATATGAAAGTCATGGAGTTGAAGAGCACAGAGGGAATCCGAGCCTCAGCACTGGGCTCTAATGGACTTCTCTGCTCATGCACCCTTTTAGCCTCCCTCTCATCTATTATCTATCTTACCTGGAGCAGCCTGGAAGAGGAAGAAGAGAACAGCAACGAGGAAGAAAAGGATTCTCATGACTGCCAGCTGGTAGTAGGATAGTCTTTGCAGGTATGAAGATCCTTGAAGACGGACAGAAGCTGATGTGCGAGGCAGAAGACAGCTAGTGCCTGTACTTATAAAGGCTCTGGGACGGAGCAGTGCAGACAACTAGGGGGGTGGAGGAGTGGTTGTCTGAAGAACAGTGAGTTCATTGCCCTATTACTATAGAGACTGGTGATGCATGAAGATGTTGCAACTTAGGACATTTGAAGATGCCTGACCTGAGCAATGACCAAATCACGCTAGCTGACCTGAGCAGCCCCGTAACTCTGTGCTCGCGTGCCCTGTGCCAGCTGGTGGGTTGCACCCGGGAAGGACACAGGATTGGAGGAGAAGGGAGGTGGGTTCCTGTGATCTGCAATACTGTAAACCACGTAGATCTGCTGATGCCCCATGGCTCTTGGCCATGGTCTTGTGACAGGCTGTCCTCCCACCAGCCACCGGGCACAGGGAGCATAGCAAAGGCAGGGAAGCTGGCCTGCAAGGCTGCGTGAAACGGGGAGGAAACGGACCCTACTCCTCAGGTGCGGGAATGGATCAGAGCTTCAGTTGCTGCTTGGGTTGGAGATGTAGGGCTGCAGCTGAAGGACACACGGTAGGGTTGAAAGGGTTGTGGACATTCCCCCTTCCAGCTATGAAATCTGCAGACATGGGAGAAGCTCCTTCTCTCAGATGTTCTTCTAACATGGTCCCAGATGTTCTTCTAACATGGTTCAGAGCTCAGTTACTCTCTGCATCTTATACTTGGGACTATAGCCATGGATTTGTAGCAAATCTTGAAGGACAAGTCATCAGACAGAAAGGACTGGACACCACTGTGTGTCATGCCACACTGTCATAGGAGACTGAATCCCAATTCCCTTTCGGCAATCAGCTAAACTTTGTCCTGAAAATGGTGGAGTTATATGCCTCACTGCTGCTACAGGCACTGAGTTCCCTTACCTGGCTCTGACAGTGTGAACCTTCTTCCAACGCTCAGCTTTTGTGGAGTCTAAACCTACTCATTCTCTGCCCAAAATGACCTCAGTTCAAGAACATTTTCCCTTGCTGCTAGTCACCTCCCAGATGTGGTTATGAAGAGAATCACATCTCTCTTTCCAATTTTTTTAAATTCAACACACCAAATCTACTTGTGTGTGATGTCTCCACATCTCTTGTCACCATGTAACCTTTTCCTGTACCTGGGGAAAAAAAAAAAAGTTATTTTTTTTCATGCATGTGAAAGACCAGCCATATATAACATGGACCAGAGGAAGTGTCATAGAGCTTTGGGCAGCACTTTTAATGCTTGTGCTTGTCTCCAAGAAATGCCACTCCTGAGACACATAAGAACTGCAAGTGCAGGGTTTACTGCAAACAGTATAAGCCAAGAATCATTAATGAAATCAAGTCATGAGGCTGCTTAATTTTTTACTGCTTCAGTGAGAGCAGCAAACTGAAGCGATGGAGAATAACAGCAGGCGGTGAGCTATGTCTGGAGGCAGAGGGCAGAGAGGTCTGCGCCTGGTCAACTGGTTGCTACGAGTTTGGTGTACACACATGAAGTGTGTGCTTCAGTTTGTGAAAAACCACATTAGCTCACTCTGTCAGGACTAGGATTTTAGAAACAAGCAGAAATCTTCTTTACAGTGGAGGACGGATGAGGACGTTAAGGAGGGGCAAGAAGAGGAGGGTGGCAAAGCAGACAAATTCCCCTCTTTGCTTCACTGTGGTCTCTAATCTACAGGTTGGGAAACTATGCAATGCTGGCAGGACAGTTAGACCTGGCAGCATGGCCATGGCCCCCTAAGGTCCAAGGGAAGGAGGGGAAACCTCATATCTGCCTGTCTTATGTGATGGGCACAACGTCCAGGTGATGCTTGCAGGTATCATTCTCCCTCCCTTTGCACCTCCCAGACTGCCAGTGGCGGTTTGACCCAATATGTGATGAAGTTCTTGGGGAACATGACAAGAAAACAGAGTTTCACACCTCTGCCAGGGAGCTGGGAGAACTGAGGTGGGCAGCAGCAGTCGAGGGGAAAGCCGTGTATTCTCAAATGCTTTGTCTTCACTGGCCCCACCCATGGAGACAAGGGGTACATGAGGTGAAATCATTTGCACCTCATGTTCTGTACTGTGTAACCTCCTTCTTTTGCTTCAGGCAGGGGATAAGGAAGGAATCCTCTGTCATCTTTCCTCTGTTTTCCTCCTGAATGTGGGAAAAGAAGTTTGGAGGAGTCAGTGTCTTAGGATAAAAAGCCATCTCTGTGTGTGCTGGAATATTTTTTTTTTTTAAGCAAGCCATTGGGGACATTTACCAGCTCTCTGATTTCTGATCTGTGAGCCAGGACACAGACACAACCCCACAACCCAAAACACCTGCTGAAGGTTTCAGACAGGTACCCCATCCATGTGTACCCTCAGCTCCATTACCAAAAACAGAGCATGGCCAAAAAGAGAGTAAGAAAGTGTCAGTCCGTGATCAGAAAACATGGCCAGCGTTCCTCACGCCGTTAAGGGTGAAGCTGCTTGCAAACATAACAGGATTTAACGGAGAAGGAAAATGTGCTTGTCTGCTCCTTGCATAATACTCCTCCTGCCTGTCCCAGGGGAGACGATGCACAGGGGTGTTTGTTTTGGGGCGTGAGGCTGCTGAGCAAACCCTGCTGGGGTCGACCCATGGTGTCACACGTTGTTCAATGCTCTTTGGAACCAAACAGCGTTGGGGAGAGGGAAGGAAGGGGGAACAGCTCCATCCTCCTCACCTCCCCCCTCCAGCTCCGGCTGGAGAGCAGCAGCAATGCCTGTCCTGGGTCCAGGCTCCTTCTGTGGAAAGGTAAAATACACCTGGGGCGATAACAGCCCCCTTGAAGACTGCTTGGCACTGGGGAAAGGGAGCCTGGGCAAGGTGGCCCACTTCTTCCTTCTCCTTGAGTACCAGGAGAAGAGGCTGGCAAACAGTCCCCAGCATGCCATTGGGGGATGCCAATGGCCATTACCAATGGGAAGCTGTTGATCTTGAGGTGTCAGAGTTAATATTTGACCTGGGAGCAAAGGAGTGGGTGGGGGATTTTGGATGGGACCTGTCCGTGTGAAGAAACAGGAAGAGTAAATTCATCTTTTTGGCTCCCTGTTTTTTCAGGGGGGGGTTAGGTTTGTTGTTTGCCCTTTCAGCTTGGGAAATTGCCACCTGTGGTCTGTTTTCTGGGCTGCAAAGCAAGGAGTGAAAATGTCTTTCGACCTGAAGGAGAGTCCCTGCTTTTAGTTACAACTAATGGGCCAGACCAGAAGTGAAAATCTCCTATGGTCTAGGTGTATCACGGAATCACGGAATTTTCAGAGTTGGAAGGGACCTCTAGAGATCATCTAGCCCAACTCCCCTGCCAAAGCAGGACTGCCCAGAGCACATTACTCAGGACTGCATCCAGGTGGGTCTTGAAAATCTCCAGAGAAGGGGACTCCGCAACCTCCCTGGGCAGCCTGTGCCACTGCTCTGCCACCCCAACTGTAAAGAAGTCTTTCCGTATATTTGAACGGAACTTCCTATGTTCCAACTTGTGCCCATTGCCCCTCGTCCTGTCACTGGGAACCACTGAAAAGAGTCTGGCTCCATCCTCCTTCAACCCACCCTTTAGATACTTGTACATAAACAGCAAGCAGTGGTGTTGAGTTCCCCTGTCCCACAGTTAAGTGCAAGTAAAAAATGATGGTGAGAGATGTAAACGTTTACAGACATGGTGAAGATGACAGTGGGTGGAAGGTACATGGTGTTCGTTGCCCTTGATGGAGGCTGCTCATGCATAAAACTAGTTTTCAGTGGGGGAACTCCAGTCCCAGTGACTAAAGTGCCTGTCCAAGTTCAGCCATGGGACCATGTCCAATCTGGCTCCCTGCCATGGGAGAGAGCTGTGAGAGGAAGAAGTCACTGATCGACAAATTTTTGGGAAGTCCGCATCCCAATCACTGTTTTGTAAATGGATCCGTTCTTTAGGTGATCAAGGAGGTGGCTTTCTGAGGTCCTGAATTAGCTTTGGAAGGTATACATCAATCAAGAGGTTTCTTTTCTCCTGTAGCTTGAGCTCCACTTAATTTGGTTCCAGCTGCTTCCTTGCCATCCCTCCAAGGGAAAAAAACAATGGTAGGAGGGAAGTTCTCAATAGACATGGGATGAGGAACTTCTTGGGAAGAACTCTTAGTGGTCAGTGAATGAGAAAGGCCAGGAAACTGGTATGAGAGAAGCAGGCCCCTGTAGGGCCATTGACACAGGAAAGCTGTGTGAGCCATCCCGCATGAAGTCAACCACAGGCTCCACTCAGGGGACATGGGGAGCGCAGAGGTGATATAGATCCTCAAGGGGCTCCATAGAAATTGGGCAAAAATGGGAGAATGAGCCTGAATTTACCCATGCATGGTAGTGAGGGTGGCTGCTGGGGTGAAACGAAAGACCTTGATGGACATGAGGTGCAACATTTAGAGACAGAAGTAGAGACAACCCTGTTTGGAGTAACACCTCTATGACTTATACACTAGAGATGTGTTTTATTGGGACAGGAGGGAAATCTGAGGCTCAGCCTGTCCTGAACTTATCCAGGCATAATATCAGAGATATTTTTTCAGGAGAAACTTGAGGGATGGAGAACAGATCATCCATGTCTGTAGTAGTAAGTTGAGCAGGAGCAGGTTATGGGCAGTGAGATGTGCTTGTTAAATGGTTAGCATGTTGTTTAAATGTTATCAAGATCTTTGGTGTAGCTTAGGAGTAGATCAGCCTACTGAGTAGGAGTAGATCAGGAGTAGATCAGCGTAGACCAGGAACAGTTCTCGATACACATCAAGAACACAACCATCTTACTTTGGAGGCCAAGAGATCTGGTGAGTAGTCTTGCATTCCACCAGAACACTGTCCCTGGACTTTTTAGTTGCTGATATAAATGTAAGATTAGTCCAATCAGNTCCATGGAGGGTGAAACGAAAGACCTTGATGGACATGAGGTGCAGCATTTAGAGACAGAAATGGAGACAACCCTGTTTGGAGTAACACCTCTATGACTTATACACTAGAGATGTGTTTTGTTGGGACAGGAGGGAAATCTGAGGCTCAGTCTGTCCTGTACTTATCCAGGCATAATATCAGAGATTTTTTTTCAGGAGAAACTTGAGGGATGGAGAACAGATTATCCATGTCTCTAGTAGTAAGTTGAGCAGGACCAGGTTATGGGCGGTGAGATGTGCTTGTTAAATGGTTAGCATGTTGTTTAAATGTTATCAAGATCTTCGGTGTAGCTTAGGAGTAGATCAGCTAGCCATGACCCGAATAAATCTTGGGCATGGTTCAGGGGTTAGCATAGACCAGGAACAGGTCTCGATACACATCTTGAACACAACCATCTTACTTTGGAGGCCAAAAGATCTGGTGAGTAGTCTTGCATTCCACCAGAACACTGTCCCTGGACTTTTTAGTTGCTGATATAAATGTAAGATTAGTCCAATCAGGCAGATTACTCAGGGCAGCTTCAAACATGGGTTACTGCTATATCCTCAGGCCTTTTCTGCCTAAGAAGGAACAGAAGGAGGTGGAATATGTGGCCCTTAGGTGTCATTTAACAATTTCAGAGTATGGTCCTGTTGTAGATGTCGATTCAGAAGAAAGTGATCTAGCTTCATTTGACAGATCCAAAGCTGCAGAAGTTAAGAGATATTTTTTTTCTTGTGCAAATACAACTTATAGAAACCTTGTACAGGATATTTCCAAAACAACAGGGAAAATTTGGACATGTTGTCCTCTTCAGAAGACTAAAAAGACAGTTGCATTGTCAAGTTTTTAATGGGGAAAGGTAAGATAAGAAGAAAGAAATAAAATGCTGCACAACCTGTGTTAATTTGACCTTTCTGATTTCTGCATGTCCTTTGTGGTCTTGATTTGAGTTCTTTTTAGACTCTTTAAATACAAAAAAAAAAAAAAAA
>VUYV01000732.1:98795-115078 GCA_008711295.1 Anarhynchus alexandrinus | reverse complement strand
AATTTAGTGTATGTGATAGACAGTTACTGCAGATGGCAATGATCATCACATGGTACTCAGCTGAACAAAACTATTGTAAGAATTAAATGCCTGAAGAGTATGTGTTATCCTAAAGTGCCTTCCCTCAAAGCATGTTCAAAACCTTAAGGAAAGAAAAAAAATCTTGCTATCAGGGAAACTCCAGACATTATTAGAAAGTGGTCTACAAAGTCAAAAGTGAAATGCACACCCAGCTGTCTCCAGTCACTAAAACATTCACTCTTTTTCACCTTTCTAAGAGCTGTACAGTGGTGGGAGGGAGGAGAGTTGGGAAGAGAATGAGAAGCAGAGTTCTGTGAACATTTTTCCCCCTTCAAAATTCAATTTTCTAGGTCATTTTGGAAACAAAAAGCACAGAGGAAGGGAAGACACATTGTTTCCCCTGATGAGTGAAAACACTGTGAAATATTTTCTTAATAATTTCTTGAAAAATCTTCCTTTTTTTTCCCTGACTGAAATTCAAAATAAAATGAAAAATGCTGAATTCTGGGAAATTTTAACCCTCCTGAACTTTTACTCTCATACCTAACTTCCATCAAAACAAATTGTCTGCTTACACATGCATCTGCACTGTATACATGTGCATCCTCCATCTGGACTTTCTCACAGATGGCTGCCCTGCAATCCCCATGGAGTTGTGCATATTATTCAAAGAAACAGTAGATAAAACGGCGGGACGAAAATGCCCTCTGACAACCTTCAGTCCTGCGGCACTTACTTTGAACAGCATTTCAGCAGCCCCCCGTGGCACGACCCCGAGGCAGCGAAGGTGGGTGGGCATGCCCCAGCACGGCAGAAATTTCCCTGGCTCCTGCACTCTGCAGTGTCAGCAAAAATAGGATCCGCTGAACCTGTGGGAAGATGTTAAAATATCAGTTTTCAGTCTAAGATTATGATGGATAAATATGTAATGATACGTTGCACTTTTAGGAAGACGGCCATCATGAGCACAGATGTTCTTGGTCCCATCCACTGCATAGCACCATCCCAACAGCATCAGCTTCTGCCTGTCAGTTGGTGGTTGCTTTTTTCCTCCTATGCACACACTTCTGCTTACAAACCCTTTCATTCTTTGTAGGATTTACTTCGCTTCTCACCTGGAGCAGCCTGGAAGAGGAGGAAGACAATAGCGAAGAGCAGGTACAGGATCCTCATGGTTGCCAGTCGGTTGTGGACTGTGTGCCCTTGCAAAGCGCCTGGAAGACCGATGGAGGATGAAATTTGTTTGAGGAAGAGGCCAGGAAAGGCACCTGGTATTTATAGAGCCCGCGGGATTGTGCAAGTTTGACGGCTGAGTGCTTTGTCAATCAGTAACTGCAACCAACCTTCTGGAAAGCGGACTGCTTAGCCCCCTTATCGCAGGTTGCAATGAAACGCGCAGCGAACGTGTTGCAATCCCCAAGGGTGACTTTCCACTGACCATGCCAGACAGTTGTGTAATGTGACCATCAGCCAAGCCCCACTGAGCCGCACCGATTCGCGTGGCTCTTGCAGATGGGTTTCCAACACAGCTGCGGGGATGGGTCAGGCAGAGGGCTTCGGAGTCAGCCACCGCTGGAGCATGGTCACGGTGTTGACCCTGGATCCACCGCTCACTGACAAGTCACATAACATTTTGTCTCCCGTCTCCCCATCCCTGTCACCAGGCGGATGATGTCAAAGGAAAGGAAAAGCATTGGGAAACATTTGAGACAATGAAACTTTGCTTTGACACTTTTTCAACAGGTTTCAGGACATCCTCACCCACTGCAGGAGGCTGACAAAAATCTCTCCCCCTCCTTCAATTCTCGCTTATATCCCACCTTGAACGCTTTGCATTTTTACCAACTTTTGACATCCCCTTTTTGTTTCCCCTCCTATTGCCCCAAAAAGTTGGGAGAACGGGCTGATTCCATAAGAGTCTCAGCAGACGTAATGCCTCAAAGTGCAACATCTCCCGGGGCTTCCATTATCCCCGTGCCTGTAAATTTTCTGAGAAGCGTTGGTTAGGGGATCAAAGCCCTGAAGGTTCTTCTTCTTCACGAAATCTTGGGCTTGTAGATGTCAAACAGCTGTAATAGCTTTGCCCCCGTGGGAATCCTCCCATTGCCCAAATACCGTCACACGTAATAAACAGGTTAATCTCTGTCAGAGCCCAGGCGTTTCTGCAGTTCCTCGCTCTGCCATTCTGGTTCAGCGGTTTGCTTCCTTATTACCTCGTTTATTATATTTAACTTGGAGTTAATGGTATTTTTGTTCTAAGAATTATTTTAGGATGAAAACATTACCAATGTTTATGTTTAATCTACATACTAACGGGCAAGCTTAAGCGGCTGAGAAAATAAGAACAAGGGGAGTTAAAGTGTGTATGCAGTGAATAGAAGTAAGAAAAACACTGACTTCCCTCTTCCACCTATAAAATCTAATTAACCAGGAAATGCCAAGCACTCCAGAATGTCCTTTTTGTACCCTTGCCTTGGAAATGATCTTTTTTTTGCCAGCAACTCTACAGTTTTCCTCATTTCTAGTGGAGAGGAAAGCTGATTTGTCACTCCTCTCATCCTGGCCTTTATCAGGAATAGCGTGGCCAGCAGGACTGGGGCAGTGATTGTCCCCCTGTACTTGGCACTGGTGAGGCCCCACCTCCAGTGCTGTGTTCAGTTTTGGGCCCCTCATGACAAGAGAGACATTGAGGTGCTGGAGTGTGTCCAGAGAAGGGCAACGAAGCTGGTGACGGGTCTGGAGCACACGTCTGATGAGGAGCGACTGAGGAAACTGGGGTTGTTCAGCCTGGAGAAAAGGAGGCTGAGGGGAGACCTTCTCGCTCTCTACAGCTCCCTGAAAGGAGGTAGTAGTGAGGGGGCGATCGGTCTCTTCTCCCAGGAAACAGGCGACAGGACAAGAGGAAATGGCCTCAAGTTGCACCAGCGGAGGTTTAGGGTGGATATTAGGAAAAAGTTCTTCCCAGAAAGGGTTGTCAAGCACTGAAACAGGCTGCCCAGGGAAGTGATTGAGTCCCCATCCCCGAAGGTGTTTAAAAGATGTGTAGACGTGGTGCTGAGGGACACGGGTTAGTGGTAATTTGGCAGTGCTGGGTTAACAGTTGGACTCAATGAACTTAAAGGTCCCTTCCAACCAAAATGATTCTATGATTCTTTTCTCTTTCAGCAAGTTGTCAGTGGGACACCGTGATAGACAGACAGATACCTGACTTCAACATGAACATGAAGAAACCAGGAAACAAACTCCTTTTATTTTTATGGAGGAAGACCCACTGAAATGTGAGTTTCCCCCATCTGTCTTTCATTTAGGGAGGACAACGGAGTTGTGACATTTTGGAAATGGAAGTGTGTTTTTTGAGCACTCATTGCTCTCTAAAGAAGCTCATGTTAGGGAGAAGTGATGTTTTCCCTAAATAAAATCAGAATGTGGCACTGGGGGAGGTGGTGACTACTCTTTGCTGTCACATGCAGTATTTGAACAAGCTCCGCTCGCTTTCAGGGCTGTACTGTTTCCCACCCGTGGAACAGAATAAATCTATTATCAGAGTCAAATTGTTTAAATTTCAGTGATGCAAATTGCCGTAGAATTCATAGATTTTGCTGAACAACCTTATTTCTTGCAGAAAGAAAGCAGCCCTCTAGGAAAGTGAGCAACATTTGAAGCCCTGCTAGCACAAGCAGCCTGAAAAAGTTATTTGGAGCAATAGGAAAATTCCATGACTTTGGTTCCTAGTAACAACAAAGACAGGCACAAGCTGGTTGCTTAAAACCAGGCCAAACTGGTATAAAACACCCGAGGAGCAGAGCAATTTGTGCAGCACAGCAGTGACCTGGGGCTGGAACATGACAGTGTGTGCATGGAGCCGTGTGCCCCGGTAGTCAGGGCAAGGAAGGAGTCCTGGAGATCTCTGTTGAACGTTAACTTCCAGACATGAGCTGGGAACTCAAAGTTGTAGGTACCTACCCCAGAGAAATTAGATTTTCTAAGCTAATAGGTTTTGGGGGGACTTTACTTAAAGCCTTATGCAAGAAGACTGCAATGTAAATAAGACACAAAAGGTTCCATGAGAATATTGATAGAAAATGAGAGAAAGGGAGGACACATGTGATACTCAAAAGACATTTAATTTTGCCTTTGAGATCAGGAAGAGATGGGCATCTTATAATACTAGAAGGTCCCTCCCCTGTGCTCCAACAACTGAGTGCAAGAGAAGGACTTGGCGTATCAGCAGAAGATCATGAAGGCCACAATATCTCAGAATGGTGCTCCCTTTATTTCTCCCCATTTACTAATGGGTAATTTTGTAAATCTGTAAGATATGAATAGATATTTATGTTTTGATGTTTGCAATCCAATTTTTGCTGAATTTTGCCCTAGCAGCGCAGCTTTCCAAAGGTGATATTGCAAGCAAAATCTGAAATGCTGAGTGGGGCCAGCCCTTGCGACCATCACCTCATCCTGATAAAGGAGCACACAATGACTGAGTAGATTCCTTGGTCTTCTGCAAGGCAGGTGTTTTTCTTCTCTTCTTCCCTTCTTGGTTGACAAACTACCTCCCATAATAGTTCATAACAGCACCATATATGGTGTTGATTGCTTTTTGCCACAACATTTTCTTAAGCAAAACTTAACAGCTAATGGCTAATAAAGTCATTTTTTAGAGTCTAAGAACTATTATACTTTCAAAAATGGTTATTTATAATGGGGTACATGCATTTGGACACTGGTAGGACTTGACTTTGCCATTTTAACTGTAAGCATGCCTTTAAAACTGCATAGGCCAATGGTAATTTTGGAAAGCATATGCTTAGGTCCCATTAAAACGAAGTTCATGTCAGAACATACTTCAGTACTCTCCTGGCTTTCCTAATTAGGGCACAATTCCTTACAATACATGCAGAGTGATTTATGTTTGCAGTGCTTCATCTTCTATTAGTCACCAATAAGTTAATTAATTATGATAATAGTATGTTCTTCAATTGTGCCCTTTGTCTGATGCTTCCAGGACTTTGCAAACAAGATAAAAGAAAATGGACTGAAATCTTACATTCATTTTATCATCATCACCATGTACACACAGGGAAATATGAACAAACACGTTTGGGTTTTCCTACTTTTGTAGCCAATTAGTCTTCTTTTACAGTTTCTTATGTAAGAAATCAATGTCAATCAAATTTACAGCTCTTTCTTTTGCAATGTAAGTAAGGGAGTACAGGTGAAGCTGACATCCAACTGGCTTCTCCATTGCATCTTACACCTCTTGACACACAGACATATCACTCATAGTTCAGAAAGGAGCAGCTCAGACCAATCAATCTGCAAATCCATGTGTAGTCACAAGCACTGCCATGTCCATTTATTAACTTGCCATCCCACGGTGTATCCTTTGGCATTGTCTGGCTAAGGGCACAATGAGAATGGGAGCATGAGGGCTAATGTTGCTTCATCCATGGAGCTATACTAGTGGAAATCCTCTAATAGATACACTTTAGAATCATAGAATGGTTTGGGCTGGAAGGGACCTTGAAGACCATTGAGTTCCAACCCTCCTGCCATGGACAGGGACACCTTCCACTAGACCAGGTTGCTCCAAGCCCCATCCAACCTGGCCTTGAACACCTCCAGGGATGGGGCAGCCACAGCTTCTCTGGGCAACCTGCGCCAGGGGCTCACCACCCTCACAGGAAATAATTTCTTCCTAATATCTCATCTAAATCTCCCCTCTTCCAGTTTAAAACCATCACCCCTCATCCTATGACTCCCCTCCCTGATCAAGAGTCCCTCCCCAGCTCTCCTGGAGCCCCTTTAGGCACTGGAAGGGGCTCTAAGTTATCCCCAGAGCTTTCTCTTCTCCAGGCTGAACAACCCCAACTCTCTCAGCCTGTCCTCTTAGGAAAGGTGCTCCAGCCCTCGGATCATCTTTGTGGCCTCCTCTGGCCCTGCTCCAACAGGTCCATGTCTTTCCTATGTTGGGGGCTCCAGAGCTGGACACAGTACTCCAAGTGGGGTCTTGCCAGAGTAAAGTAGAGGGGCACAATCCCCTCCCTTGCCCTGCTGGCCACACTTCTTCTGATGCAGCCCAGGATACGGTTGGCCTTCTGGGCTGCGATGGCACATTGCTGGCTCATGTTGAGCTTCTCATTAATCAGCACCCCCAGGTCCTTCTCCTCAGGGCTGCTCTGATCCATTCTTTCCCAGCCTGGATTTGTGCTTGGGATTGCCCTGATCCAGGTGCAGGACCCTGCACTTGGCCTTGCTGAACTTCATGAGGTTTGCACAGGCCCACCTCTCAAGCTTGTCTAGGTCCCTCTGGATAGCATCCCTTCCCTCCAGCGTGTCAACTGCGCCCCTCAGCCTGGTGTTGTTGGCAAACTTGCTGAGTGTGCTCTCAATCTCAGTATCCATGTCACCGTCAAAGATGTTAAGCAGCACTGGTCCCAGTACTGACCCCTGAGGAATGCCACTCATCACTGGTTGCCGCTTGGACATCAAGCCATTGACAACAACTCTGAGTGCAACCATCCAGCCAATTCCTTATCCACCGAGTGTTCCAGCCATCAAATCCACGTCTCTCCAATTTAGAGACAAGGATGTCATGCAGGACAATGTCAAATGCTTTGCAGAATTCCAAGTAGATGATGTCCTTTGCTCTTCCCTTATCCACCAATGCTGTGATGCTGTTGTAGAAGGCCACCAAATTTGTCAGACACGATTTGCCTTTAGTGAAGCCATGTTGGCTGTCATCAATGACCTCCTTACTTTCTGTGTGCCTTAGCAGAGTTTCCATGATGATATGCTCCATGATCTTGCCTGGCACAGAGGTGAGACTGACTGGCCTGTAGTTCCCCGGGTATCCTTTTTTTCCCTTTTTAAAAATGGGGGTTAAGTTTCCCCTTTTCCAGTCAGTGGGAACTTCACAGGACTGCCACGACTTCTCAAATATGATGGATAGTGGCCTGGCAACTTCATCTGCCAGTTCCCTCAGGACCTGCGGATGCATCTCATCAGGTCCAATGGACTTATGCTCTTGTGCAAAATATTTCCACGTCACTTGACAGTAGAGTGCTTTATGCCATTTCACAAGGGCTAAATGGGTGCACAAGGCTCAAAGCAAAGACCACCAGGCACGTTTTGCCTCTGTTCTTCTGTCAGTCCTCACTGTGCTTGTGATAGTTAGAATGGTCCTCTATTAGAGAAACTTCTCTAACTTTTTAGAGGAAGAAAAGTACAGCAGAGCAGTTAATGAATGTGATATGTGAGAGACCATATAATCACTGAAAAGGCACAAAAGGAAGGCTGGAGAGCCCCTCTGCACATAAGGTTCAGGGATGCTGCAATGCTGAGGTCTGGGAACCTAGTCAATTATTACCTACCCTTGGTTGCTTTGATCTCAGTTGCATGTGTCCTCATGTTGCAATCCATGTGGTGAGTCAACATTAAACAGACCTTTTCATGACAATGCTGAAAGTCAGCATAGAGAATGTAATGTCCTCTGCGCCTCTAAAGTCTGTGCAAAAGGAAGATTCCTCTGTAGAGATGAGGATGAGAAGGAATAATAACCAAAGTTTGAGAAGAAGAGTGGAAGGCAGGGTCTCCTCTATGTTATGGAGAAAAGTCTCGTACTTCTCTGATCCTGCAAGATGGGTTTCCTGATCTGTCACACAGTGCTAATGCTGCTGGAGTGGTGCTTTTCCTAGAAGGGACTGAGGCTTCTGTGCAGATGGTATCACATGAAGTAGCACAGAAGCTTTAATTTTTAAGAATTACTGTGCAGTTGATGACAAACTAAAACACCAGAAGTGTTTTCATTAGACAGTGAGAAGTGCCTACATGTACCCCTCAGTACAGCACCAGTATGTCTACTCCTATGGTGCATCGAGTGGATTTCTGTTGACTTTGGCACCGTCATCATCAAAAATAAAGTCACTGGAGCTCCATTGGCTCTTGTCAGGTAGGAAGCTGCTAATGCTGCAGCCACAAGAACTGGAGTCATATATATCAGAGGTCAGTGTGGCATTGACCTTCATCTGCGTATGCATGCTTGTTTTCATGTGTAATAGACAACTCTGTTGCGTCTGGTACATCCAAGATCTCATTACAAGCTATCAAGTTGCAGCTAATACAGTTAGTAGAGTCTGAACAGTGATTCAGCTGACTTCTCTGTGTCTGTACAACCAGATTAAAAAGTGCCGGGACATGATCACTGAAACTTGATCATCCATAATATTAAATTATTAGAACAGCCCTGGCAGTTTTGGCCTCTGCTAGCTCTCTGCCAAGAATTCCTGGGCTGTTTCAATGATTAGTCCTGGCTAGGAACTATTCCAGTCTGAGGTGGTCACCTTGTTTTGGAGGCCAAGACGGTTGCACAATATGAGTATGGCCACATCACGCTGTAGGATCTCAGGACCTAGAGAAAGGCACTGTTACTGGAACAGAAGTATAGCTTTCCAGTCTGGATTTGCAACTAATCGTATTACAGGTATTCATGTTTGTCTGGTTTTGCACCAATTGCAAACGAGCCTTTAAGAAGGTGGTCAAGCAATGACCCCCCCTTCCCCTGACCCATAGCTCAGCTGTCTTGAATGCCTCTTTGCCTTCTGCCAGCAATCTTTCCTGTGCTATAAACGGTTTGGGATTAAGACAGTTATCTTCTGCACAGGTCAGTGTCCTGATTAGAGTTTGGAGCAGCACAGGGTTTCCTCACTGTGCCTGTCACAGTGATTAGGTGCTTGTGAGTGACGTCTAAAAGGGGTCTACAAGAGGGCTGGGGAAGGACTTTTCACAAGGGCATGTAGTGATAGGATGAGGAGAAATGGCTTCAAACTGGAAAAGGGGAGATTTAGATTAGATATTAGGAAGAAATTTTTCACTTTGAGGGTGGTGAAGCACTGGAACAGGTTGCCCAGAGAAGCTGTGGCTGCCCCATCCCTGGAGGTGTTCAAGGCCAGGTTGGAGGGGGCTTGGAGCATCCTGGTTTAGTGGGAGGGGTCCCTGCCCATGGCAGGGGGGTTGGAACTCAATGATCTTCAAGGTCCCTTCCAACCCAAACCGTTATATGATTCTATGATCTAAATCCCACATTGGAAGTCAACCATTGCAGATCTCTACTTGAACAGATAACACACAGTGAGGGACAATATTAAAAGAAAATGTGTCACTAATCCAACAAACAAAATATATCCATGGAACTATAAAAGATTACTTGAAATATAATCCTTTAAAGAACAAAGAAAACAAACCACCTGGAGGACTCCCTTACAAGAAATACCTAGTTACTTCAGCTTACTTAGTTACTTCATTTCTAGCCCTCTGGAAAGCAGCTCACATCTTCTGAGGTCAGTATCACAGGCAAAACGCGGTTATGTAAACCATGACATAATCAAGTGCATAATCAATTTCCAATGAACTAATCAGTGCATTGTGTAATGCATGCAGGGGCTGGAGGTGTACACAATATTTGGTTTCTACCACCTGGTGGGCTACGTCTGCTGGGGATGGGAAGAGAAGGGGCAGCACGTGGCTGGGGACCAAGAGCTCTTTCCTTGTGCCTTCATCACCAAAATGTTCGCTTCCCAATTTCTAGTTTAAGACAAGTTTCAGTTAATTTTCTTGCTGGAACTGTGCCCTTTGTGGGTTGAAAACACCTCAATATATGACTGTGCCATTTCTTAGAGGTCAGAGACAGGACCCTAAGTGCTTCCTTGATATCTGCTGTCTCTGTCCCTTAAATATCTCCTTGAGAATAAAGACAGATAAGCATCTATCAGGTGAGTGTCTGGGAGCACCATGTGAATCTGCTCTCTGCCTGTCTCCTTATTTCATCTCCCCATCCATGGATGGTGTTTCCCCACCACTCTGGCCCCCGTGCTGGGGGATGAGGCTTGATCCAGTCTTAGCTGGGAGCAGGACTGATACTGCAGCACCTGCAGAGGCCAGCCTGAAAGAGTCTCTCAAAAGGAAAGTGAAGCCATTGAGTTGCTAATTTTTGAGCTCCCTTGTTCACAGACACACCTATAAGGCATAAGCCAACCTGATTTTCATCTGCTGAAGTTTGCAAAATGCTCAAGGCCGTTTGCAGGGTCCCAACCCCACGGCAGCTAAGAGGGTCACTTCCAGCCTTCTGCATAAAGGTCTTCACAGAGCCACCCACAGCTAATAGCTCCCGCTCCCCCGTGCATGACTTTGCTGGGAAACCATGCCTTTAATGGCAGCACCTCAACCTCCCCTTCCTAGGATGGGATTCCTCCTGGGTAATGAGCCAGACACTGCCAGGCAAATGACCTTTGGAAAGGCCAAGGCTTGCTAGCAGCATTTGGGGCGGCATTTCTCAAGAGTACTCTGTACACTTTTCACGCCCATGTCTTTTCTGGGGGTGTAAAATAAAGTTCCACCCACCCTTCACCTTCATCTTCAGCCCTTCCGAGGGACACTGTGTTTGGTTTTGTGGGTGTTGGTACAAAGAGCATGTGTAAAGTTTTGGCCTTGGTAAGGAATTAGAAAAATATAGCAAAAACTCCTTATCATGGAAAAATGTGTCACCTCTTCACAGGCAAGCCCCACAGATCACTGCTCTTTAGGTAGGACCTGCAAGGCAGAGTCTTCTGGGCTGCCTAGTCAGATTATCTGAAGCTGATTGTGAGTAGGTACATATTTCGTCTTAAAATCTGGGTTTTCTTTTCTATCTATCTCCTTCCGTTGCACTGGGACAGAAGTATAGATGATGAACAGGGAAATTTTGGTATGCCAAAAGTTGTTCTGGTATACCTTCCCGTGTGCTGATGGAGTCCTGAGATGGATAACAGTGGACCCAGTCCAACAGTGGCTCAGATGGAGGTTGCCAGAGGAAGGACAGGAAGAAGAGTTGTGTCAATGATGCAACTAAACATGACAGGGACCATTCCTAAAGCAACCAGGTTGGCTGGCCACATCCATGCTGTTAAACTCTTTCACCCTCCAGAGCAAGGTGGCTGAATTAAAACTATCTACTGGGAATGGTCCCTGGCTCATGCCAACCCTGAGCTGTGCCCAGGGATAGTTTGGGTCAGTGCTAGTTGGCCTGGGCCCAAACTGTGCCCAGGTTGGCTGATATTATAAAGCCGTGGTCTTGTACCTCTGCCTCTCTGCTAGTTGACTTGCCAACATGGACATGATGCTGCTGCAGGAAATTTTGCTTTGGACCATAGAATCATAGAATGGTTAGAGTCAGAGGGGACCTTAAAGATCATCTAGTTCCACCCCCCCTGCCATGGGCAGGGACACCTCCCACCAGACCAAGTTGCTCAAAGCTCCATCCAGCCTGGCCTTGAACACCTCCAGGGATATTCTCACAGGAGAGGACAGATAAAGCCTTTCTCACTCTCCTTCCCCTGCACTCACTCCTCCTGCCCTGAAACACTCACTGGTTATGCTGATATACTATTTGGACCAATGCTGTTGCAATCACACCACAAATAAGTGAAATCTCTGGCTTTTTCCCTACCAACTAATTGGCCCTTTTGGTTACAACAGTTCTTTGTTTGATCAGCCATTCACCAGTATAAAGGACATAGGTCTTGTGTAGTGATTTAGTTGCAAGAACAGTTCTGAGTACAAGAACATGATTTAAAATCTCAGAGGCATAACAGAAGGACGGAAGGAAGGAAGCAAGCAAGCTAGGAAGCAAGCTGCGGGACCAAACCCCATTTGGGAGACAGCTCCTGTTCTTACATAAGTGACAAAATCCCAGGGAAAAGTTCATACAAATGAAAGAAAATTTAGTTGGTTTTCCATGTGCAAAAGATGCAGTTGTTCATCTTCCACTGGCACAAACCTTGTGAAAAGAGAGAACAACACGGCCGTGAGATCAGTTGCCCATGAAAAGCGTACTGATAACAGCAAGGTGAGAAGATCTGCCAGGTCTCCCTGCTCTTTCAGATGGTGGGAATCAATGTTACCCAGATGTGCTGCATCTGCACGACTTTCCCCTGCCTTTCTTTACCTGTATAAAGTAGGGACCTCACATTGCTGGGGAAATGGGTAAATAGTGGATTTTGCTTTTTTTTTTCTTGATGTAAACATGTAAATAAATGTACTGTAGGCTGGAACAGTGAGGTTTTTATAGACAGCTCTGCATGCCTTGTTAATCATGATTTCCTTTGCACTGGAATTTGGTAGTCTCTCTTGTACCCCATCTGGTACCTGGACAAGCCCTTCCCTGGTGGGAAGTCACCAACTGGAAAGGGAAAGAGAGGCACAGAGAGAAGCAGCCAGAGGAGGGGAGAGCAGCCAGGAATCTGCTGTCCTGTTAAGGTATTGCACGTGATTCAGTGGCAGCTGAACTTGCCTTGCTGGGTAATTGTGTGACTAATAGATGCTTACAGCAAACTTAAATTATTTGGGACAGTGATAGAAGAGGTATCTGAGCTACTCTGGCACCATCATCTGTGAGTTCTTTTCTCTCCTGATCAATGAGAAAAATTGCTCATAATCCTCTTTCTGGTAGTTTGTATATTTGAATGTGATCAGGGAAATTCCCAGGAAAACACCCTGGAAGAGTGGTAAACACACAAACCTGGAAGCAAGTGTCAGTGGGAAGATCAGAGAGTGTATCAAGGAAAATATGAGGCTCTGTCTGCCTTTTTCTTAATCTTTTCTGTGAGCATCTGGACCACTGTAAGAGACAGGACCTTGGAGAACACGTGGAATGACTCTGCACAACTTTTTCTAGCTTTCATTTGAGATGACTTGCTTAAGATCTCAGAAAAGATTGGTCAGGGCAGATCCTTTGAGGCATGGCATGGTGAGCCACATGGGGGGCCTCTGAAGACACAAGTTTGAGTCCTTGCTTCAACAACCCATTCCAAGAAAGTCTTTCCATCCCCTTGTCGGTAAAACCAGGAGAAGGTTTTCTCTCCCCTGCTTCCCAATGGAATTGTAAGAATCAGTGTGTGAATGGTGAAGATGCTCTGCTGCCCCAGGGGATACCAATACATCTGAGATGCTGTAAGGGAAAGGACTCTTTGGTATTATCCCTCTGTCAACCTTGGGAGAAGTGGAATGATGTGCTGAGCAGAGCCATGTGCTCCAGCTCCACCTTTCCACTTTCTTTCTCGGTAGAAATTCACATCATGACTTGTTCGCTGCAAACATAAGGCATAAGAAGTGTCTAGCACACTGTGACAGAGCAGGGAATACTATTAGAAGTACAGTTACCTTCAAACTGACGAGCTCCAACTTGGATACCTCTCATTTAGACATTTATCCATTTAAAAAATTTACTCTTGATTACACCTCACTATCAGCATTGGTGTCTGCTCACAAGAGTGGTCCTTGTGTTTTGTCTAGGTCTTCTTGGACTTTGTTCTGACATTTGTCTGGTTCCTAAGGAGACAACCTGGCATTCACCCAGAAGTATATACTTGGTCTGCACACGGAAAAACAAGTGAAAAGCAGCAAAAGGGGTTTAAAAAAAAATCATTATGAATGCAGGTCTTGAACCTGGCATCACAAAGAGAATTTGAATATTTTCAGGTTTGGGGATTGAAACAGAGGTAAATATAAGAAATTACTTTGAGCCCTTTTTATTATTGTGTTGCCCAGAAATAATTACAAAGATGTATTACTCTCCTGTGGATTCTTGGCTGATAATCCATCTCATACCACATCTGGTTTATGGTCTGATTTTAAAGATATCAGTGTACTATCTGAAAGCCCTTCTGTCTCCTGATTGCAGAGAAAGATAAATATCAGCCACATGCTATCACAAGTGGTGTCCCCCAGGGCTCGGTGCTGGGGCCAGTTCTGTTTAATACCTTCAACAATGATCTGGATGAGGGGATCGAATGCACCCTCAGTAAGTTTGCAGATGACGCTAAGCTAGGTGGCCGTGTTGATCTGCTGGAGGGTAGGATGGCTCTGCAGAGGGATCTGGACAGGCTGGACCGATGGGCCGAGGCCAATGGTATGAGGTTCAACAAGGCTAAGTACTGGGTCCTGCACATGGGTCACAACAACCCCATGCAGCACTACAGGATTGGGGTGGAGTGGCTGGAAAGCTGCCTGGCGGAAAAGGACCTGGGGGTGTTGGTGGATGGCTGGCTGAATATGATCCAGCAGTGTGCCTAGGTGGCCAAAAATGCCAACGGCATCCTGGCCTGTATCAGGAATAGCGTGGTGAGCAGGACTAGGGAAGTGATCATCCCCCTGTACTCGGCACTGATGAGACCCCGCCTCAAGTACTGTGTTCAGTTTTGGGCCCCTCATAACAAGAAGGACATTGAGGTGTTGGAGCGTGTCCAGAGAAGGGCTACGAAGCTGTTGAGGCGTGTGGAGGAGGTCTTATGAGGAACGACTGAGGGAACTGGAGGTGATTAACCTGGAGAAGAGGAGGCTGAGGGGAGACCTTATCACCCTCTACAACTACTTGAAAGGAGGTTGTAGAGAGGTGGGGGCTGACCTCTTCTCCCTGGTGACAAGTGATGGGACGAGAGGAAATGGGTTCAAGTTATGTCAGGGGAGGTTTAGATTAGACATTAAGAAAAAAATTTTTACTGAAAGGGTTATTAAACATTGGAATAGGCTGCCCAGGGAGGTGATGGATTCGCCATCCCTGGAGGCCTTTAAAAAAAGGGTAGATGTGGTACTTGGGGAGATGGTTTAGAAGTGTTTTTGTCAGGGTAGGTTAATGGTTGGAGTTGATGATCTTAAAGGTCCCTTCCAACCTCAGCGATTCTATGATTCTATGATTCTATCACCAAAATATACATTGGGAAAGAAATAATCCCCAACAACTCTCTGCTGGGGAAATCTTGACCTCATCTTACAGCATAACAACAGAGCAATGCTTTATTGGACCATCTATCTCCTGACCTTTTTGACTTTACTGGTACTGTCCGCTTTCACAGCCTACCATGGCAGCGAGGTCGAGAAGTTTGCTGTCTGCAAATGTCAAGATGTCTTTTCTCAGTTGTAACTGCAAGTCCAGTGTCATGGTCTGGGCTGGTTTTCTGTAGATGCATTTCCCTGGTCTACTTCTGTCATCTATTTTCCCACTCACTCCATTTTAAGAATTTCCTTGCACAGCTTTTAAATATCTGAAATAAAATTGCAGACCTGGAGATTTCAGTCTCTATTCTTTTTACCATGCCGTTGTTGAAGATATTGACAAAACTTTGTCCCTACATCGAAGAATGGGGCACCCTATGGATGAGTGGCAGTCACAGCCACACCGCCATCCTGCTCTGCGCTCAGGCAGGGGTGAGCCTTGGATGTAGATAGGGGTGGGGATGAGAGTCACCAGGGACAGGCTTGATGAGAGAATACAAGAGACACAAGGCTTGGGATTTAGTTCTTAACAGAGTCCTCCACCACTTCTCCAGCAGCTGTTTCATCGATGACTCAGATACTGATGGAAAAATAGGCTAAAGACCTCGTCATTGGCACCAGTGCCTAGGAGTTAGTCTACCTCCACAAACAGGATGATCTTTATCCTTAAAAAAGGTTTAGCAGAATAAAAATGACCTTACTTTGATCACTAATGGGGAGATGTGACCTGGTCCTCAACTTAGACCCCAAGCCTTGAGTCAACAGGGTGGAGAGAAATGAAGATGAAACTTCAGCTTTCAGTGCAGTCATGGGATTGTGCTAGAAGTGAGCGTCGTTCGATGGCTCAAGAGTGGCACAGATGCTTAGACAGCTGGAAAAAAAACAGCATTGCCAGGCAATATATTTCAAGTTTTTGTAATCATTTTCACCAGACACAGAAAATCCAGATCTGGACCCGACCTAGTGCTGTTAACAGGGGTCCCACCTCAGGAAAGTTGGGCTTGAACTCGCAGACTTCATGTCCTCCTTTGGTCAAGCTCGTTCTATGTCAATGTTAAGAGTAAATTGATTTATATAATGATCTCAATAGGTCTGATCACAATTTTCTGAGAACTGGATTTTCACGGGAAAATAAAGATATATCTGCAACAGCATTTGTTACAAGGATTGACAATTTTATGGAATATTTTTAAGCCTTTCTCCCTCACACTTCCCTATCTGATACTGCCTCAAAAATTTCCTTGTTTATGCAAGGTAGAGTGTTTTAAACAGAAAAAGTCAAAGAGCCTCAAGATTATTAAATAATTTGGTTATTAAGTAACCTATGACAACTTTCCTTGCATGGGATACGTCAAGTTCTACTGGCTGGTAAACTGTTCCTTAGATCAAACCTCATTATGAGCCAGCTCTTGACTATATTGTGACTGAAGTCACTCCTGCTTTCAAAAAAAAAAAAA
>VUYV01000732.1:83637-98055 GCA_008711295.1 Anarhynchus alexandrinus | reverse complement strand
TTTCAAAAAAAAAAAAAGACTTTAAAAAGACTTAAAAGTTCAGCCCATTGAACAGTGAAAATAATTGTAATTCTCACTATTTTTTATGAAATGTAAAAACCGTTCCCATCGGCTGCAGTGAAAATAATACTTCTAACCAGAAGTATACCAGAATAATAGTTCTTTCAAGAGCGTGCTAGTGCTCCCAGCAAAAGCATCTAGCAGCTTTTGCTATATCGGTATTTTTCAGCTGTGGAAGATCTGCAAAAGGAAGTATCTGAGTTTCTTTCCATTCAGAGAAGTCAAAGGGACAGAAAGTCACATTACAGAGACAGAGTGGTGGCATAGTTCTTCCCCCTGGTTCAGCAACGATCATGGCTCAGTGGATGCACTCAACACGTACAGGGTTTGGCATGTCCAGGTTCCAGCCGCAGTGTTTTCCCTATGTCACAGCTGCGTGCATTCGGTCCACAGTCAGGAGCCCTTTGGGTGCTTCTCCTGCTTAGTTGTTTTTCGGAAGAGCTAAGGTCATAAAAAAACAGTGAGGTAGCGACATCTGGAGGAGAGCCACCAAAGAAATCCTCGGCTCACTCAACCCCTCAGTGACACACCAGGAGTTTTGTGACACAGGATAGGGGACTGTAGGTCTACATTCATCAAGTAAGTGAGAATGGGAGTCATGGAGGGACCTACACTTAGTGTTTTAGCACAGGGCTGGGGACAGTGGAAGCACCCTGAAGGGTCTTGCCCTCCTTGGTTCATCAGATTCTTCTGCCTTCTGTCTGTGGCTGTGATTCCCAGGCAATGCCAGGCTTAGGGCATCCCCTGGGCTCTCTAGAGCTGCGATGCCCAGCTGTGGGGTGGTCTGAGCCCAGGGGTTGTCTATTTTCTCTTCTGTCTCCATCCCCCAAGACAATTGTGGATGGTGCCAGGCAAGCTATGGGCAGAAAGGAGATCTTCCAGGGCTGGGTGGTTGGACAGGATGGCCTGTGTCCAGATAGATCAAGGACCTTGCACTTTCAGGCCAGTAGCATTGCCAAAGCCAATGTGCAATCCCACCACCAATGAATCCATGGAAATTACCTTTTTGAGACACTCCATCTACCAGATATCCTTAGCTGATCTTCCTCACTGGCTAAATAACATTTGGGTGGCTACATGAGCTTCTGAAGATGTTAATCCAGTACTATGTTCAGCTGTTGTCCAAAACATCAAGAACACACCTGAGTTTGTTGGAGGTGTGAGCTCAAGGCTGCTCTGTTAGGTGAGTCCCACATTTGTGTTGTTCTCATGGGCTTTTGGAGCAATGTGCTCCTCTGTATGCAGGATGCAGAACTGTGGGACTTTTCTTCCTGCTAAATGCCTGATTCTGGCACAGCCATAGCAGCCTGGACCTGCTGTGGGAGGGTGCACCGCTGGTGTGGGTACAGCTGGAGAAAGTACTTCCCCCTGCTACTCTTTTCTTGCCTTTCTCATTGCTCCATTGTGTCTTTTCATTATGGCCTCCATTTATGTCTTCTAAAATTCACATTTAAAGTTCCCTTAAAAGAGTCCAACTACTTCTAATGAACTATAACTCATATAAAGTCATTCCCATAGCTTCAAGTCTTCTTTTTTTCCAGCTCTTCATCTCCTCTGTCCATCTCACCAAGAAATGCATGGGGCACCAGGAAGAAAGTAGAGAGTTAGAGATCCCAATGACCAGTCCTGACAGCTTGGTTTCGGTTCCCCACAGCCAGGTGTTTCAACAGAATCAACAAAAAGACACCGACAGAGTGAAGCAAGTCTAGTGATAGCCACCAAGGTGGGGGTGGGGAGAACTTGAGTACTTGAGATGTGAGGAGAGGCAAAAAGAGTTTGGTTTATTCAACCTGAGGAAGAATATGCAAAGGGATCTTATCCCAACCTTCATCCACCTAACGGCATGGTATAGAACAGATGGACCTATACGTTCCTCAGAGTGCACAGTGGTAAGATGGGAGGCAAAAAACACAAATAGCAACAAGAGAACATGTTGTCATGAGGTGCCAGGCTTGCAAGGGCTGGTGCCACAATGGGTAATGTGCCCTGCTATGGGTCAGGAGACTGAAGGCTGGGCTTTTTGTAGAAGTCTGTATCTGGAGTCAGATGTCCTTGCCATTCTGGAAAGGGACTGGGATGAGAAACGGCCTTTTTTTACATATGATGAGGGAAGGCTGAAGCTATCCAGATACTTCCCAACAGTGGTCCAGCAAGGAAAGACCACTCTGCAGTGGCTTATTTACTGTCCTTCACCAGGGCTTTGGAGTGCAGGGTGAGAGGGCAAAAACAAGTTGCTTATGAGATGCCCAGCTCATGGTGCTACCCCACAGAGATGGGGCATCCTGACCCCGGTGTGATTCGAACACACAGCCTTCTGATCTGGAGTCAGACGCGCTACCATTGCGCCACGAGGTCAGGGTGAGAAGATGTTGTACCCAATTGTCATGCTGGACATTATGTCCATGGGCTGTTCTTTTGGGAAGGGGACTTTGATTCATCTGACAAAGGAGTGGGAGCATCTTTGCCAGCAGCCTTGCTAAGCCCCCAAGGAGGGCTCTAAATGAGGTACTTCAGAAGAGGAAGGCCTAAACAGGCCCAGCACTGCAGGGCCTCTCTCAGGAGAAACAGGTCTTGAGCACGGTGTCTCCAGAGGGGCAGGAGGGATGGTGGCCTACCACCTCTCTGGGGACAGAGACCGCACTCGCCTGGCAGATGCACCACCACCAACTCAAGCCCTGTGACAGGAGGGACCCTCACATCATTTGCATGGCCTGTCTGGGGTCACCTTCCTCCCTACAGGAGGATGGAGTGTGCTTTATGTTCAGCTGTCCCCATATATCCGGCTCCTATGCTGTTCCCTCTGCACCTCTGCCCCATCCCTCCATGGGCTTTCACCCTCTAGCCTGATCACCGTGCTGTGGGCAAGGCTTGGCTGCCCTCGCCTCAAGGGGTGGCCCTGTCCTCTCCACCTCCCATAGTCCTTCTCTTGGGGTGGCCCAGATGCCCTTTGGGTGGCCATAGTGGAGAGGACACCCCCACCAACCAGGCCAGGGTCCATGCCAGGGACTAGCATCCCTCCACCCTGACCTCGTGGCGCAAGGGCAGCGCGTCTGACTCCAGATCAGAAGGTTGTGTGTTCAAATCACACCGGGGTCAGCCTTGGGGCACCACTGCCCACCCTCTGTATTGCCCCATGCTTTTCTGGGGGGGGACCCTCTGCCTGAGGGACAGGGCAAGGCAAGGCATTGGCCAGCTGTAGGGATGGCACCTCAGGAACACCTCGGGGGAAACATGATGCCCAGAGCTTTCCTTTCAGCCAGGCGGTATGGGTCTGGTTGAGAGGTTACCGGTCATGATCAAAGTAGAGGCCAACTCAGGGGCATGTTGTGGTGGGTGTCCACAGCAGGTGCCCTCATCAAGAAGCTGAAGGAAGTGCAGTCTTCCTTGGGGAAGTGCAAGAAGCTTCATAACTGCATTCTCAGTCACTCCTGGAAGATGGCACTTATCCTCAGGCAATACTTGCCTTGGAGGGCAACGTGGGGTGGTGCAGTCACCAGGGGACCTCAGAAGAGGGGGTCCAGGAAATTACTCAGTGAAAGACCATGGCAACTAGGAGAGGTTTCTAAAGAACAACATGAGAGGTTTTTTCAAGAATATTAAGAAGGAGGATCTGGGGAGCTCTAGTCTGGTCACTCTCACCTCAGAGCCCAGATGGAGACTGTGGAATAAATACTCCTGAAAACCATGCCCAAATGAAGGAACGATGTGATGGTGACTGGAAACAGTGATCATTGATTCCCCAAAACCAGACCACTCCTGGACAGCATAATAGCTTTCTTTGAAGGATTACTTCCTCGGTGGTCAAGAGGACACCACGGAACATCGTTTATCTTGACCTTGGTTTGACCTCTGATGGGGTCTCCCAGATGTGTCACTGTAGCAGGACACAGAGACAGAGCACCTAAGCTCCATCACAGGGCAAAGCAAAGTGTCTGGAGCAGGGGGCCGAGGGGGCTGTGGTCAGCGGTGGGCAGTCCAGCTGATGGTCCTCACTGCTTGTTGTTGCACTGGATGTTCTTTGGTGTCTTTGTGATGGACGCAGAGGATGTTCTACAGAACCAAGGATGCAGGGAGGCTGCCAGGGCCATGGGGACGGCAATGGGCTGGGGCCAGTGGCGCAATGGACAACGCGCCTGACTACGGATCAGGAGATTGCAGGTTCGACTCCTGCCTGGCTCGACACTTTTAGCCTGGCAGTGGCACCTCCTGCTCCCTCCATGAGGGCCTTCCTTCTCCTGCCCATCATCACCCATGCCCCAGGCCTTCTGCAGAGCAAAATTGGTGGGGTGTCTTCTTACCCTGCAGGATGGAAAGAGTTTCTCCAGATCTTATGGTCGAGCTGGACATCACAGAAGGCAGAGTTAGGGCCCACACCATAGCCAGCAACACCACAGCAAATCCCACAGCAGGATGAAGATGCCTCCTGAACAGCCACCCTATAGGCTGAAGAGCCCCCAGTGCTTTCAGGCTGTGCTGGCGCGTCACATGCTCCGGTCCCCAGCCACCTTTGAGGGTCACATTGGTCTTGCTGCTGTTCATCAATGCCTTGCAAAGTTCTGCGTGCAATGTCGATGAGCCCCATGCAAAGCATGAGCAGGCCACCTGCCTGCAGGGCTGTCCCAAGCCTGGCCTCTGTGTGATTCAGACACCCAAACTTGTGATCCAGGTGTAGCATTCAAGAAGCATCTAGATGATGCTCTTAGTCATATTGTTTAGTTTTAGGAAGTCCTGTGAGGTGCAGGGAGTTGGACTTGAAGATCCTGATGGACCCCTTCCCACCTGATATATTCTATGATTCTGTGTAGACACACTGCCCACAAGGTCAGGGTGGAGGGATGCAGAACCCGAGCGTCTCAGGCCCCTCACTTTTATGACTTTGCAACCTTATTTTAGGGATTAAGATTGCTCAGGAGACTACAAGCTATATCAGACAGGAAGGGGCAAAATTATGTCTGCCAGCAGAATTGCAGCTCCCCTGAGGAGGGCTTTACAAAGCATTCAGTAGGGGAAAAGCTCAAAGAGGTGTGGAAAAGTAGGGAAAAGGACAAAGCTAGACTTGCTCCATGTTGTCAGTGTCTTCTTTGTATCGAGGAGGTTAGTTTTAGACACAGCGTGCCAATGATGGTGTCAGGAGTGCTGGATGCTTGGCAATAATCCCTCCTCTTGAGCTGGTAGCTATGTTCTTGGTAGGACAGCCCAGCACGCAGTTGGCCTTCATGGGTGCAAGGGCACACTGCTGACTCGTGTTCAAGTTGTTGTTCTCCAGGACCCTCTATGCCCTTTTCTGCTCAGCTGCTTTTCTGACAGTCACCCCCAGTCTGTAGTGCTGCGTGGGGTTATCCCATCCCAGATGCAGAATGTTGTGTTTGCCTTTGCTGAACTTCCTCCACCCTGCCCAGGTAACTCTGACAGCTGTCTCTGCCAGTGTCAGCTGCTCCTTTGCCCACCGGTGTCATACGTGAACTCACTCAGAATTCATCCTATCCCATTACTATGTCAATGCAGATGTTCAGTAGTGTCAGTGTCAGCACTGACCCCTGAGGAGCAGTAGGAGCAATTAACCACCATTTACACTTCCAGCTACTGACCACAACCCTTCAAGCCCGATGTCCCAGGCTGTTTTCCACCCACCCCTTACCCACAGTTACTAGTGAATCTTCAGGTAGCTTTCACTCAGTGGTGCTCAGGAAGACAGAGAGGAGATCTGCACAAGGTTTATGAAGAAAACACACACTCAGAGACCTCAGGAGCAATCATGATGCCCAACCGTGTAGGAAGTTAGCAGTCCAGGTCAAAAAGGACTTGAGGAGTGGTGGCTCTTGAAGCAGGTGGCATGCTTGCAGCTTTGAAGCAGCGTGTCGCCAAATGATGCTCTTGTGATGCTTATGACAGAGAGATGGACAAAAAGCCTGGTAGGGGAAGGACCTCATGAAGACAGCTGTCCCTTATCACCTTCACAACAGCCAGGAGGTTTCAGGGCGAGCCAGGCAGGAGTCGAAACTGCAGTCTCCTGATCCGTAGTCAGGCGCATTGTCCATTGCGCCACTGGCCCCAGCCCCTGGTCCTACTAGGTGCCCCCACCGTGCTTTCTATACCACTTGGATGTGTTGGTGGTCAAAGAGAAGTGGCAAGACCTCACCCATTGAAGACGGCCTTGCTCTACTGACCTATGGGGGAGAGGTCAGTGTTGGCCCCACTGGTCCCACCACCCAGCAGGAGTGGTGTCTGTGCTGAGTCCCCCCACAAGGAGGCCAGGCAGCAAGGGCAGATGGTGGTCTCCAACCCCTCAGCTGCTCTGGTGGGTTGGAGGAGACATCTTGCCTGCCCCATGGGAAGTGTGGTTACAATTCCCAGCCAGCGTAGGGCTTGGAGCAGCCTGGGACTCTCTGGAGATGTGGTGCCCAGCTGAGGGGTAAGCTCAGCCCATGGTCACCTGTTTTGTCCTCCACTTACTCCTGCCTGATGACAGAGGGAAGAGCAGATGAGTTGTGGGTAGTGAGATCTTGCATGATGGCCAATTAGTCTGTGCTAGCCTGTACATGGGCGTCTTCGACCTTCCTTGTCCAAGCCATATGCAGGGTGAAGGTACCAAAAGGTGATGACAGGTCCATGAGCCTGCCAAGGTGGGATGGAGCAGCAAAAGAACACGGAAACAGGAACGCCCCATTGAATAATGAGTGATTCAAGTTGGAAATGGCATGTGGATGTCCCTAGTCCAAATTTCTGCTCAACTTATGACATTCAGATCACTGCCTTGCCTTCTTGAACTCTGAATAGCTCTAAGCATGTAGACTCCACAGCCTCTCTGGGAGCCTCTCTCAGTGATTTACCGCTCCCATGGTGAATTATTTTTCACCAGCATATACAGTCAGAGCATCCCCTGATGGGTGGAAAGCTTTTGCTGTGCAGGAAGTCCAGCAAGAAGGGAGAAACACCAGGAAAAGGCAGGCCACCATGGAGAAAGAGGTCCCCTGTCACCATCAGTACTGCAGCCAGGCTGTGGGCAAGAAAATGATGAGCCAAGCAGGAGTTGAACCTGCAATCTCCCGATCCATAGTCAAGTATGTTGTCCATTGTGCCACTGGCCCTGGTCCTCCTGGAGCTCTGGCGTCTTCCCAAAAGCAAAGTCCTGCCATGTGGGAAGGAAGTACCCCAGCAGCACCCTGCAGAACTGGAGAACCCTAACCCTGATGCGATTCAACCACACAACCTCCTGATCTGGAGTCAGACATGCTGCCATTTTGCTACCAGTTTGATATGGAGGGATGCAGCCCCCAGGCATGGACCCAGCCTGGGTTGTGGGGATGTGCTCCCCATGGGGACTACCCCAGAGCTGGCCACTACAGCCCCCAGGAGACCCAGGCCTGATCCCAACCCTTATAAGCCGGGCATTGCATCTGAGTCTCCTGTGGGCCAGGTGAGATGTCTCCCCTGCCTCGGTCACTGTCCCTGGCACCCACCAGGCGCCCTTTGCACCGATAGAAAACTTACCTGCTGAGCCCCTGTTCCCATGCCTTGGTTGCAGCCCTCTCCCTTCTTCACTCCTTCCCTTTATCCCTCTCTCCTTCCTACTTCATCAATGACAAAAAAATTGGGAAAATACTCTTTCCTCATAGTAGGTCAGAACCTCCCATTTCAAATTCTACCTATTGTCTCTCATCCTCTCGTCATGAAACACTATGAAGTGTCTGGCTCCTCCTGGGTACTGGAAGGTTTCTATCAGGTCCTCACTGAAACCTCCTCTTCCTTGGGCCAAATAAACCCTGTTCCCATGGCTTCTCCTCATCAGTCAGTGCTCCAACGCCAGAACGTTTTGATGGCCGTCCACTGGACTTGTTCCAGTTGATCGGTGTCCTTATATTGGAGGCCCCAAAGCTATATTCAGAATTCCCAGTGTGGAACATGAGTAAGCAGTGGGAGTAGAGAGATGTCAATAGTGAGTAGAGGAGAGTGATGAGACAAGGAGCCCAGTTCCACCATAAGGACTGGAGGAACTCTTTCAATCCTGCAGGGCAAGAGGACACCCCACCACTTTGACCCTGCAAAAGCCCCCTAGGGCACATATTAGCCAGAAGAAGGAAGGCCCCCGTGGAGGGAGCAGGAGGTGCTGCTGCCAGGCTAAAAGTGTCGAGCCAGGCAGGAGTCGAACCTGCAATCTCCTGATCCGTAGTCAGGCACGTTGTCCATTGCGCCACTGGCCCCAGCCCATTGCTGTCCCCATGGCCCTGGCAGCCTCCCTGCATCCTTGGTTCTGTAGAACATCCTCTGCGTCCATCACAAAGACACCAAAGAACATCCAGTGCAACAACAAGCAGTGAGGACCATCAGCTGGACTGCCCACCACTGACCACAGCCCCCACGGCCCCCTGCTCCAGACACTTTGCTTTGCCCTGTGATGGAGCTTAGGTGCTCTGTCTCTGTGTCCTGCTACAGTGACACATCTGGGAGAGCCCATCAGAGGTCAAACCAAGGTCAAGATAAACGATGTTCCTTGGTGTCCTCTTGACCACCGAGGAAGTAATCCTTCAAAGAAAGCTATTATGCTGTCCAGGAGTGGTCTGGTTTGGGGGGATCAATGATCCCTGTTTCCAGTCACCATCACATCCTTCCTTCATTTGGGCATGGTTTTCAGGAGTATTTATTCCACAGTCTCCATCTGGGCTCTGAGGTGAGAGTGACCAGACTAGACCTCCCAAGATCCTCCATCTTAATATTCTTGAAAAAGCCTCTCACGTTGTTCTTCAGAAACTTCTCCTAGTTGCCATGGTCTTTCATTGAGTAATTCCCTGGACCCCCTCCTGAGGTCCCCTGGGCTGACTGCACCACCCCACGTTGCCCTCCAAGGCAAGTATTGCCTGAGGATAAGTGCCATCTTCCAGGAGTGACTGAGAATGCAGTTATGAAGCTTCTTGCACTTCCCCAAGGAAGACTGCACTTCCTTCAGCTTCTTGATGAGGGCACCTGCTGTGGACACCCACCACAACATGCCCCTGAGTTGGCCTCTACTTTGATCATGACCGGTAACCTCTCAACCAGACCCATACCGCCTGGCTGAAAGGAAAGCTCTGGGCATCATGTTTCCCCCGAGGTGTTCCTGAGGTGCCATCCCTACAGCTGGCCAATGCCTTGCCTTGCCCTGTCCCTCAGCCAGAGGGCCCCCCCCCAGAAAAGCATGGGGCAATACAGAGGGTGGGCAGTGGTGCCCCAAGGCTGACCCCGGTGTGACTTGAACACACAACCTTCTGATCTGGAGTCAGACGCGCTGCCCTTGCGCCACGAGGTCAGGGTGGAGGGATGCTAGTCCCTGGCATGGACCCTGGCCTGGTTGGTGGGGGTGTCCTCTCCATGAGGACTACCCAAGGACCCCCACAAGGCTGTAGCTATGGAGGGGAAGGGGCAACCTGAGGAGAGGACAGCCAAGGCTGGAGGATGAATGCGCAGGGAGGGACAGGGTGAACTGCAGGGTCTGTCAAGGCAGGAGCCAGGCTCCGGGATGCTGTGAGGGAGAATGGAGGCCCAGGGCAAGATACAGAAGGAACTAAGTCCCTTCCTGCAGCACAGCCCGTGGTGGGCTTTGGGTATGTACCCAGAAACCATGGTGGACAGTGTTAAGAGCAGATACCTCATGGGTCAGCCATGTCAGAGATGGACACTACAGCTCCTGATGTAGGTAACCAAACCCTGTTTTGGCTGGGTATGGCAGCTGTACCTTCTGCAAGGAAGGCACGACATCTCACCAGTGTGGGCAAGGTCCACCAACAGTGCAGGCAAGGTTCACTGCCAGCTCTGGCTGCCCAGTCCTTTCTCCATGGGTGGTTAGTACAAGGTTGTCATGGAAAAAGGTGTCAGAGAGGAGGTGAAACTTTCCTTCTCCAACTCCATGCCCACCCGAGCATGCTGGAGGATGTCTGCTGGGTACTAGGCTGGCTGGGGCAGGGACATGGTGGGAGCACCATAAGGGCAGGGGGCTAGGGCCAGTGGTGCAATGGACAATGCACCAGGAGACTGCAGGGTTGAATCCTGCCTGAGTTGACCTAATCCTGTCCACAGCCTGGCCGTGGTGGAGGTGATGGGAATCAGGCTGCCCTGGTGTCCTTCTGGAAGTGGTGGGTAACCAACCTTGGGCATTGCCCTGGCTCTGGCTTATTCCCTTGCTTTGCCATGTATTCTACCAGCAATAAGACTTTTTTTCTAATGGAAATCCATTAGGCATTTTTTTTCTCAAAAACAGCTGTTGTTACACCTCGTTCACGGATGTCCCATTTCATCTGGACCTCCTGCAGGACTGGATAGAGGCAGGATGGCTGCACCTCCATCTGTCCCATTTCCTCTCTCTTTCAGGGCATGGTTTTTTTCCACTCAGCCCATCTTCACTTTGCTCCACCTCCATTCCATCCCACATCGTTCCCCACTGCTCTACCTTCTGCCTAGTGGCACAGATTCTGACACCTTTGCACTCAGTTCCTGCTGCTCATGTGAAAAAATGTCGAGTTAGAGCTCTGACGCTGTTACTAACTAATATGTCTCTTTCCTTTCAAAGAAAATATACTATTTAATGTAAGTGTAGAAGTTTGTGATGTCAAGCAGAATTTATTGTTGTTATTAAGAGTGATCCATTTCAGAAAATCCTTGAGAAATGAGGATAAAAAAAGAGAAAATGATTAATAAATGCAGATTAAAACTACACCACCCAAATGAGGAATGGTATAATTGGTAGTTTAATAAATGCATTTATTTTCTGCAGTGGGTATAGTTATCTAGCTACAATTAAGGGAGTTTGCTTGAATTGCACAGCCAATGAGCTACTTGTCCCCCATATGTATGTACTGTATACAAATACATGAGATACACAATATTCGTTTGGAGAGAAAGACCACTGCTGAACTTGATTAGATTTCTATTTGTGGGTAATTGCTTGCGAGTAAGTCATAGCAATCTCACCTGGGCTAGCGGTAGGGTACATCGCTACATGGAAATATTCTTCACTTCTGAAAAAAAAAAAAAAGAGATATCAGCAGAAGAAATCCTTCATTTTCAAGCTTTGGAAAACAAGTTTTATTTTTAAAAGAAATAAGTGGCATCATGTGGTCACTGCTTTGTGACTGGACGAGGTAGCATTGATTAGCAAGGCAGTAAATGCTCGGGAAAGGCCTCCTGGGATGGGATGCTGCTTTAGACACCTGAATGTGTCTGCAAGAAAGATGCCTACTTGTGCCCTAGACAGCAGAGCTCCCGTAATTACTATAGTTATGTAGTTTTATAAAGTTATATAAAATTATATGAAGTTAGAAAAAGGTTAGCTTTATAGTTGTACACTTATCTTGAATGTGGTCAACTCACTCCAGTCCCTAAAATTTGGTGTCTGCAGCCAAAACTCATCTCTGCTCTCCAGACATATTAACAGTTACGACATATTTGCTCTGTGAATTATCAGTGCTGAAGATGGCACAAAGGGGCAGGCACCTACTTTTCCGTCTGAGCAATCCCTGCCCGTAAGAAGGGCTTTGCTGTCCCCCCCTCCGCCGGCATGTCCTCCCGCAAGAGGGAGCCATGAACCAGCTCATGGGATCCACAAGCTGCAAAGCCATGCTGGAGATGCATTTTGCTCAGTGAAGGACCCGCCATCCCTGGGAATTCAGCTCGTTTCCTTCCTGGAAATACAGTTCTTTCTCCACAGCCCATATTTTTTTTTTGTCTATTCAGTCCCACTGGTCTCTGTTAGACTTTCCCCCCCATCAGCCCACAGTTCTCAGGTGGAGGTTCATCTTCTGCCTGCTCCCTGCTGCCCACCTCACAGTGGCACCTGTCCTCATCTGTCCCACTCTGGTACTTGCTTAATTTCTAACTGTATGACATAATGGGAGAGATTCAGCTGCCTAAATTCAGGTATCTAGTGCTGTGTTATGGGATATGCTGCCCAGTCTCTATTTGCCCCTTCAGAAGCATCTGAGTATCTCACAGACCTTTGTCCTGTGCAGGTATCTTGGATGCTCCAGGACATCTATAGTGATAGTATGTTCAGACAACTGACTCATGCCTGAGGGTGGGCTCAAAGATTTGGACATTTAAAGTAGGTGTCTCCCGCAGGGGTGTATTTGTGTGTTAGATAGCTGATACGCTACCAGGGCCATAAAATATCTTGAAGAGATGCAGGAGATATTTCTGGACTCTTGGCTTTGCAGGGTGTTCATTTTTATTTTTAAGCAGAATATATCGATGTCTGTATCATAACAGTTTGGTAGAGTACTGAAATTTTCAAATTTCTCAGCAGGACACCCCATTCTCCCTCCCATACCCCTTTCATAGAATCATAGAATCATAGAATGGTTTAGGTTGGAAAGGACCTTGAAGATCATCGAGNAATTTAGAGACCAGGATATCGTGTGGGACAGTGTCAAATGCCTTGCACAAGTCCAGGTAGATGACATCAGTCGATCTTCCTTTGTCCACCGCCGTTATGACCCCTTCGTAGAAGGCCACCAAATTAGTCAGGCATGATCTGCCCTTGGTGAAGCCATGCTGGCTGTCACCAATCACCTCTTTCCAACCCCTTACAATGTTATAAATAAGGTCAGGTTTTCAGCTAGTTCGAGGAGCACTGCACCCCAACTGCAATCAAATTCAGCTGAGTTACATTGCCATAACACAAATCTGTGTAAGTGTTTGGAGGAAGCATTTGTTTCCCATAATTTTAGTGTCCCAGGTTACTTCAGACCTAGCCCAGGCCCATTGACCAAAAACTTCAAAATGAAAGAGAAGTCCTCCCTTCCTCACACTCTCAAAGGGATGTGAGTCCCAGGGAGACATCCATAGTTTTCTGAATCTACTGAAAGGAGAGAACAGACATTTCACTCGATGGTAGAAGCTTCTCCCTCATTGCTGTCTGCCACTTAGATGGGTCTACATCTTCTTCAGCATAGCCCTAGGATGTGTAGCTACAATGATTTCACCTGGCAGACACTTCTCAGGAGCCATTGTGGTGATATCAGAGTGACAACTACCTATCAGAGATGTCTATGGCAGTCAGACCCATGGCTGAGGAGCTCTCTGCAACACTGGAAGGCTCTCCTACAGCCAGGCCCTCTGCAACTTGAGGAGAAGTCAATCCATTGGGTCGCTCGGTTTGCATCCCATATTGATGACTGCTGTGTGCTTCCCCACCAATTGCAGCATGGATGCAGGCATCTTCTGGAACTACCTGTAAATACTTACTCATCGCTTCCCATGATCCCATCAGAACAGGTGACGCTGCTGGTGGGATTGATACCCGTACAATCTATTTTTGAGGCTATAGCTTTTGTTAAATTAGCTAACGTGACTGGATGAGGTGGGTAGAGACACTACTATATGGGCAGTCTATATTGGCGTGGAAAGCCAGGTTAGCAAGATCTATTTTACAGCAGAAAGAGCACTAAAGGGTTTATTTCTGTTCCCCAGAGGAAAGAGAAACTACCATCTTCCAAAGAGCATCTATCCCATCTGCCTCAGGCACATACCTCAGGGAGAGGGTTGAAGTCTCCTCTAGAAGTTTTTGTGTCTCCGTTGACTCTGACAGAAAGCTAGATGATGTTAGATTAGACAGCTGGGATGGATTTCCTCCCACCTCTTTTGGAGGTTGACAGTACAGATCCCTCCATTTGAACTAATCTTCTGCCTTCCCTTCATAGTTAACGGAGAGAAGCAAACACAGGATGAGTCTGCCAGAATATCACACTGCAGAAAGGACACTGGGTACATGACTGGCTCCAATGCAGGCCTTAAACCGTAGACATTTCAAGTGGGGTGAAGGGAACCCCACTTGTAATTTGCATGTATCTAATGTGAGACATACACCCTCAAAAGCCACAAAACAGAAGATCCAAATCAATATCTTAATAATGCTAATGACTAAAATAGTGATTAAAAAAACCCTGCCCAGAATTCTGCGGTTGTTTGCATTTTCACACCCTGCGTGGAAATGCATGAAAAAGTCTCCAGCAGTCTTTACCAGTCCACCGGTAAACTGGATGAACTGGTAACAGGCCTTTCCCGTGACCATTGCAAGACTGAGCATGAGGAAGCTATTGACTGTACGGAGGGTGGGTGACTTTCTCCAGCCCCAGCTGTAGGTCAGCTGCAGAACTGGTCATTAGGCAGGAGGCAGAGCTTTCCCCGTGTGTATTTCTTCTGGGATCCGTATAAAACTTGTCTTACCTGGAATAAACTGGGAAAGGAGGAGGAGAGTAAACAAGAGCAAATGAAATGCTGAATGAGATGGCAATTCTTTCTTAGGTGGTGAGAGAGTTCCAGTGTTTATAGCGCTTCTGGGAGCCAGAAGGACTGGAAACAGGGGTTTTACTTCAATGTATATAGCGTAAC
>VUYV01000732.1:55166-80149 GCA_008711295.1 Anarhynchus alexandrinus | reverse complement strand
TCTGTTCCCCAGAGGAAAGAGAAACTACCATCTTCCAAAGAGCATCTATCCCATCTGCCTCAGGCACATACCTCAGGGAGAGGGTTGAAGTCTCCTCTAGAAGTTTTTGTGTCTCCGTTGACTCTGACAGAAAGCTAGATGATGTTAGATTAGACAGCTGGGATGGATTTCCTCCCACCTCTTTTGGAGGTTGACAGTACAGATCCCTCCATTTGAACTAATCTTCTGCCTTCCCTTCATAGTTAACGGAGAGAAGCAAACACAGGATGAGTCTGCCAGAATATCACACTGCAGAAAGGACACTGGGTACATGACTGGCTCCAATGCAGGCCTTAAACCGTAGACATTTCAAGTGGGGTGAAGGGAACCCCACTTGTAATTTGCATGTATCTAATGTGAGACATACACCCTCAAAAGCCACAAAACAGAAGATCCAAATCAATATCTTAATAATGCTAATGACTAAAATAGTGATTAAAAAAACCCTGCCCAGAATTCTGCGGTTGTTTGCATTTTCACACCCTGCGTGGAAATGCATGAAAAAGTCTCCAGCAGTCTTTACCAGTCCACCGGTAAACTGGATGAACTGGAAACAGGCCTTTCCCGTGACCATTGCAAGACTGAGCATGAGGAAGCTATTGACTGTACGGAGGGTGGGTGACTTTCTCCAGCCCCAGCTGTAGGTCAGCTGCAGAACTGGTCATTAGGCAGGAGGCAGAGCTTTCCCCATGTGTATTTCTTCTGGGATCCGTATAAAACTTGTCTTACCTGGAATAAACTGGGAAAGGAGGAGGAGAGTAAACAAGAGCAAATGAAATGCTGAATGAGATGGCAATTCTTTCTTAGGTGGTGAGAGAGTTCCAGTGTTTATAGCGCTTCTGGGAGCCAGAAGGACTGGAAACAGGGGTTTTACTTCAATGTATATAGCGTAACCCTTGGCCAAAATTGCTAGTGAACACCTCTGTGCATGACTTTCCCTGAACAGGATCATCTCTGAGTCAGGAGAGGTGATCCAACCTGCTCCAAGCAACAGGGACTCTGGAGGGAAATGCTTTACTAAAGTGAATTTCACCCCAAATCCAAAGTTTTTTTCTGAGATAAAATAGAGAAGCTGTGGCTGCGCCATCCCTGGAGGTGTTCAAGGCCAGGCTGGACGTGGCCCTGGGCAACCTGGTCTGGTGGGAGGTGTCCCTGCCCATGGCAGGGGGGTTGGGTTGGAACTCGATGATCTTTAAAGTCTCTCCCAACCCAAAGCATTCTATGATTCTATGATAATTTGAAGGGAATCATGATCATATAAATGCTTGTAGCCTGACAGTGAGAAGAACATTGTCGGTGCAATGGCTGGAAATGACAGGGAAGGACTTTGAATGTAAGACTATCGGACAAGCACTCCTCCTCTACCAAGTTATTAACGTACTTGAGAGGTTGCATTTTGCCTTCACTTCCCATGTAAAAAAAAAGGCAAACATTTCATATCCATCATTAAACAGAACAGGTCCACTTTTTGCAATGTTAAGAGCAACTTTGCAGAATGAGAAGGCTGAATTACCGCTCCAGTCTGACAAAGTACAATGTGTCGGATTCTGTCTGAGAGCTGAGATATTCCCTGTGGCTTCAGTGGGAAGTTGAGCCAGCTGAAGTTTTCTTGTCAAGGTCTTTGTTTCATCCGTTTTCCCGGAGTACCTGAAAATGGACATAAACAGCTCTCCTGACACATGGCTGTCCAGGAGACTCAATGGCGCCTGCAAATTGGAAATGAAAAGCTAACAAAGAAACCAGAAAGGCAGAGAACAATGTACATTGACTGCGAGGAAGGTTTATATTGTTGATATCAAGGCCACTGGGTCAGAACAACATCAATAAATATCATGAACAGAAACAGGCTCAAATAAGTGACACTGGTTTCTTCTGCTCTGAAGGAGAACCTGTGCTGTCAGCTGCCACTTCAGTATGGCTCTTTGTAGCACAATTCAAACACTGTACGGACAGATCCTTCGGAAAACTTGAATCTCACTTGTCCTCTGCTCTTTGTACACCTCCAAAATGGAGGGTGCTGCTCATGACGTCTGCAAACTCTGATAACCCGCACCCCGTGTATGACCCTGCTCTGTGTCCTGCGATGCAGCACTGGTTCCCAAGAGAAAGCAGTAAGGAATAATGGGCATTCCATCTATAGACATAGCAAATAAACCTGATTTGTTCCGTGAAAGGTGCTTTGAAGGTTAAAAAAAAAAAAAAAGTCCTTTTTGTTTGTCAGACTGTCCTTGAAAAGCCAGAAAAGTGACAAAGCGTTTCCTCAGGGCTCCCTGGAGCGGAGAGTGGGCAAGAGCTCATTTCTCGTTTATAGGCACCCCTAAAGCATTCGGGGGCTGAACGATGTCTTCAGGCAATAGGTACAGGAACCTGCAGTGCTGATCACTTCTAAGGTGGCAAGATCTTACTTTTTCAGTAGAAAAATGGTGTTTTTAATAATACAGTGTGTTCCACGGAAGTGAAGTCCTGGCAGCCCGAGCACAAACCAAGCTGGTTAATTCCAGGCTGCTGTAACACCCTGTTCTTCGGGTAATGCCGTAGCATTTGAGGAACTGAGGTGTGGGAAAGCCATGGGACATGCTGACTCAGCCCCAGGGAGACTTTCTGGCAATTTCCACATGCTTTTACTTAAATGCGTTATGAAACCAAATGAGCTCTCTGCGGAAGTGCATTTTAACAAACATGATATGTTTTCTGTAGGATAACAACCTGTTCAGACTGAAACCACGTGAGAAGAACCTTAATTAATCTGCAGACCTTTCTTTAATAACCTCTTACTTTATCTCTGAGGTGTAAGTTCTTCTTAGTTCTTTAATATTCAGGTGCTCTGCGTGACATAAGGGTGGAGCTGGGAAATGACCTGCGGTCTGTGCTGGCTTGTCCTGAACGGGTTAACTAACCATCTGGATATTTTCCAAGGTGTTTGAAAGAAAAATGAGCAAGTGCAGCATCCTGGAGACCCAGCTCCTAGCCACTGACAAGATCTGTACTGTCCACTACAGCCTGGAGATCACGGTCTAAGGCAGATTTGGCTTGCGAGGTAGGACGCACGTAGCGTGGTAGGTGGGAATAGAGGGGGTAGAGGAGGTACAGGGTACAGGATTTGGGCTGTGTTTCTGGTGGTACAGAGGATGAGTTAGAAGGATGGTGGATCTGGGTTCAGAAGGTCAAGGGTGTAGAAAAAAAAAAGAGAAGAGCTGAAGGAAAGCAAAGCCAAAACCCTGGGAGAAGAGTAGGGAGGTGAAAACCCTTTTTCCTTGCACCCATACACCTGAGGATGTGCATGCAGTTTCCTTCAACATCCCCGTACATCTCTATAACATGATGCTCTGTGACACCCCTGCCAGTCCATCATGTGCACAACTCTTTGTACCTGTGTACGCACCTCATCATCTGCTGCTGAGAGCGGAAGATCGTTTTCCAGAGTCCCTGATATGACAGGGGTCATATTATTAGCAGGGTACTTAGTGGCAATTACCAGGGACCCTAAAGCAATGGCATGGCAAGGTGGATTTTGACAAGGCTGACCCACTGTATAGACCTCTTCTCCTGGGAAAGAGGGGGGTTTACTTCACCCTCTTCCACCACCACCTCAGAGGGCCAACTGATGCCCCAAAGCTGCCCTGTCTCTCCTGTGAGAGAAACCTTTATTCCCCTGGAAACGAGAAAAGACGTTTTTCGCACATACGCACCATTGACATGGAAAAGCACTTCTAGAGATGTTTCTGCCCTACTTTGATTTAGGACCTCTCCTTCCCCTTTTACTGCCCACATTACATCCTATAGCTAGGATTTTCAAGGATTTTTTCAAATATAGGGACACCTCATCACTCTCTGCGTATGAAAGCCTTTTTCTCTGTGACAAGGACAAGGGGGAATGGCTTCAAACTGGAAGAGGGGAGATTTAGATTAGATATTAGGAAGAAATTTTTCACTGTGAGGGTGGTGAGACACTGGCGCAGGTTGCCCAGAGAAGCTGTGGCTGCCCCATCCCTGGAGGTATTCAAGGCCAGGTTGGACGGGGCTTTGAGCAACCTGGGCTGGTGGGAGGTGTCCCTGCCCATGGCAGGGGGGTTGGAACGAGGTGATCTTCAAGGTCCCTTCCAACCTAAACAATTCTATGATTCTATGATTCTATGCTGACTGTTCCTCAGCTGTTTTCCATATACAAAAGACAGGCTGGAGTTTGGTTCTTTCTGCTGCTTAAAAGCCTGGATAAAACTAAGGCAGCACCACTTCATGGAGGGGTTTCCAAAGACCCAACTCTTCTCTCCTTTGTGTCTTACACCTACCTAGCACAGAAAGTTTCATTTCAGTAAGAATGGAAATTTTCACATTCGGTGAAATAATGTTTTGGGTTTTTTTTCCAATGCCAATTTCATAGCAGTAACTTGGAGAAGTCCCAGTTCACATCAGTCCAAATCAAACAAACCTCTTTCTATTTTCCAGCTTGATGGGTCACTCAGAAGTTCAGCTACCCATGGAACACAGGCTGTCGATTACTCGCAGGCAACCTAACCACAGACCCATTGATCTGATAACATTTTGTGCCAACCCTTTCTCATCAGAGTGCACAATGTTTTCTATGTGCAGGCAGCAGGACTTGGGACGTCTCAGACAGTTTCTGGTACGGTCTAAGAGGAAGCTGCAGACATTACTGTGACATAAATGAGTGTCTGATTGGAAACTGCTTCTATAACAAATACAGCTACTCTAAGAAATACCCAGGGATATTCTATATTCCCAAAGAATAAAGAAAAGAAAAAAGGAGGCATGTTCTGAGCTTCAAAAATATCTCTGCTCTTTAACATAGGCTCATTCATCATTTTTCAATAAAAGGATTTTTCTTCTATTTTTGATGTTGAGTACATGCGTTCCCTGTTCTCCTTCTGGAGTTAACTTCTCACACTGCTGCATGCAGTTTGGTTTAGAGGGAAAAAAATCCAATTTTATCCGCTATAGATATAACAAATTAAGACACTTTGGTCTGATATGCCAGATTTCTGTATCTCACACAAAGGAGGAGAATTCATATTTTATTAAGATTGTATTTTATTTTCTTAACTTATTAAGCTTCTGTTATACGTACATACATAATAAAAAAATACATACATATCATTCATGAATTATTCCAAATTTGTCTGAAGACAATTATATGGATGATTTAACAATTTTGATTAATGTATAAGATTAAGAGTTTGGAAAAAAAAAAAAATCTTCTACACTTCACCTTACCAGAAATTCATATGGAAGAAAGACTTTTCGGGGCTCTTTCATACAACACTGCTGGATAAGAGGAGGTTATTACTTTTTTTTTGCCTGACAGCTCTGTAGCTCGGATATGTGAGACCTAGCTCCAGCTCTTATTTTCCCCTGGGACACTTAAATCCCCTAGTGCTCCTTTTCAGACTATCAAGTACGAAAGGAAAACATTCATTTTACCTTCTTTACCCTGTTTGATACGGTATAAAAAAAACACATCATACATCTACTGGAGTAGGGACAGTCCCCCAGGTCTCCTGGCTTACACGGGGAGTGGTCTAGAGAGCAGAGTGGTGTTCTGGGACAAGATTCCTTGCTACCAGAAGTGCTTTATTTTGTATTAAACTTTTTGATCATTGCATCGCAAAGCAAGACTTTACAAACAACTCTATAACCTTCTCTTATTTTCTTTTTTTTTTTTCCTACAAAATGACCACAACCAGAAGATGACAATTAAGAAACACATTTAGGTATTGACCCAGTTGCCTACACATAGAGACTACAACCATTTGAGAGGCCCTGTGACATTAGAAATGTCAATGTCTGCCTGGAGCTGGCAGATATCATGCAGGAGCTATGGGGGATCTGCACTCTCATGGAGCAGCAGCTGGAGGCCAGATGGGATCACTGAGGCATCTTTAATGACTGTAGATGCCCTCTGGACTTGGCCAGCTACGTACAAGTATCTACAGTGCAGGTTTCTGCATGTGTGCTGTCTTCTAAGGTCCCACTATAGCTAAACAGGAGATCTGAGTCCTACAACCACTAATTAAACATCTCATCCTCATACAGCCACATCCATTGTAGATGCTTACATCTCAGAATCTGAGTCTAGTGCTGACCACCACTGTTGATCTTCAATCAGTTGACCACACATGAGTGTCTAGTGCCATTTTAAATAAGTTAAGCCATACACATGGCCATCTATTTGCACCTCTAGTCATATGCAGATTGTCCCAGAGGTCCTGTGTCTCACTGGGTAGTCCCATGATATTCTTGGGATACCCTAGGGCAGCCCACAGGAATTAGACCTAAATATTTGGGCAATTGAATTGAGTCCTTAATATCAACCAGATAATGTTTTCAAAAATAAAATTGTTCTTTTAGTTGCTTCAAATTTTATTTTTCAGTTAAGGAAATAATGCAAAAAATAATGTATTTGCATTGAAGAATGGAGGCAGCAAACATTGCAGCAGCACCTTGGACATTCCGCTATACTCATCACCATCAACAGCCTTCTGGCATTACCAGGCTCTTTCTCTCCCACCAAAACAATGGCTAATTTTCTCCGGGTGGTCCGTTACCAACCACCTTCATCTTTGACGTTAAGAAGTAATGAAGCTCTGTGGGTGGGTCGGTACTGAGAAGCAACCTTCCCAGTGGCTGGGTAGGGAGGTATAGTTTCCTCTCCACTTGCTTTTGTGACCCTCTGCCATTGTTCAGGTTTAGCGGTGTGCAGCGGTCAAGCTGTACTCATTGCCTTCCACTCTCACCACTGCCAAGGTCCCCCGGACAGCCAGGTCTGTTCCCACAGCCCTATAAATGCAAGAGCGCTCCCTCCTCCCCTGCTCAAAGGTTCTGGATTTGTGGCCCTCTCTCCATGCTGCAGCTGAGACCTTCCACCGTGAAACTCTTCGCCTGCCTCATGGCTCTTCTCTTCTTCCTCCTCCAGGCTGTTCCAGGTAAGGGGCAAGACCAACACTGGGGTCTGCCTGTGTAGGAGGTACAACTAGCTTGTGCAGTGGTGCAGACTGTAACTTCAGCTCCTTTCCTTAGAGCCGTTCCCTATATCTTAGTCTAGAAGCAGAAGTGAAAAATGAACCTATGGTGACCAGATGTCAAACCAGAGCCTCCACACAGAAGCCACTACCGGGTGTTGGCTCCTTATGACTCTTCAAAGTCTCTTTATGCCACTTTGTCGCACTACTGGAAGATGGTACCGTGGAAATCATCTGCCTCTTCTTACCCCAGGATCATAAATTACCTCCTTTGAGTACAGTAGAAGAGGGGCAGAGGTGTTCCCTTGTGTTACTCAAATTGAACTACATCAGTGAAATTTCCTTAAGCTGTCTGAATACGCTGGTTCCTCTTTCTCAGTCCTTCTGCTGCAGTGACTCATTTACGGATTGTGCTTTTAGCCTAAGCTTTTCTTCATCCTTAATGAAACTCCCCACCTTGGAGTAAGCCTTTCAGAGAAGGAGGGAACTGGGCAGACCTCTTGTTCCTCTTAACTGGGCCAGATCCCAGCTTTTGATTTTTTTTTTTAAGTCATAGGTACATCTCAGGCTATACAAGCACCATGCTGTCCCTTGCATGACCAGCCTGCAGCATTGCAGTCCCAGAACTTAGAAGAATCCAAAAGCTGGGCCGGCCCTAATGACTACAACATGTATGACCAGGCTATGTTGAGAAACTTGCCATCAACAGCTACATTTTTTCTCTAGTTGCACAAAGACCTTCCTTGGAGTCCTGTGAGGTTCCATGAGGCTTCTCGAAACTTTTGTAAAAGATGCCTTGGGCTTTGGGGGTATTTTTTATCAGACCCGTCATTGGGGTTCATGGGGTTTCAGCAGGAAGAAGACCATGAGAAATGGACTGATCCTGCAGCACAGCTGGGAATCCCATTTTTCCTGTAGGTCTCGGCTTGCCCAAAGACACCTTACGTTGTGTTGGATACCATGGTTTCTGTTTCCATTCAAAATCCTGCCCAGAGCCATTTGCTGCCTTTGGAACTTGCTCTCGGCGTCAGAAAACCTGCTGCATAGGTACGTGTGGAAACCCTGCCCAGGCAGGCAACATTTGGAGAGGAAGAGAAACACACTCTTACTCTCTTTGTCTCCAAATGGCCCAAGCCATCTCCTCCTACTTACAAAGATGGACCTATCTGTTCCTCAACTAACGTCAGGATGGAGCACAGGAACAGAACTGCCATTTTGGGCTGGTCAAATACCACATAGCTTAACATCCTGTCTCCAACAGAACAGATGTCCTGGGAAATAAAATAAAAATTGTGGCCCACACAGATTCCTCCTTCCTTGATATATCTTCCTATAGTCACCTGTTGGGGGACTGCTGACTGCATCCACACTGCTGTGTTTAATAGGTACCAGCTGACCTCTTCCCTGAAAATTTATCTAATCCATTCTGGACTTGCTTATTTTTGGAGGTCCTCAATAGTCAACGTGTATCATTAAGTCAGTACACGCGTTATAGCCAACTCTGCTAATCAGACCTAAGGTTCACCTGATCCAGAGTACTGTATCTGGTCATGGCCAGAAGTTTCTATACAGTTACTCTGTGTGTGTAAAATGACTATTAATGAAAGCCACAACCATGAAATTACACTTCCTTATATATTCTCCTGGCTTTCATAAATTTGCAGCTCAGGACTTTTAGATTTAGGCATCTTTGTGTTTAGAAGTCCTTACTGGAGTTTTCCCCCTTAGAGTAGGAATTCCTTCTGTGTTTGTTTTTTTTTAAACCTCTTCCCTCACACTTTTATTCAGCACCACCTACTTCTGAACTGCAAATGAAATGTAGTCGTTCTGCATCCACCTTCTTCATACCTTTACAATATCCCTCCTTCGGTTGTTTCTTTTCCAGTTTGGTGGGTCACAAATTCTTCTTTTTACAGAAGTGCTCTGATGACCCCCATAGTCTGTCTTTGTGTCTTTGCTTTTGGAGAGACAGCAACCAGAACTTCATGACACTTTCCATGTATGAGTTGGTTCAGATGGTGCTGTAATGTTTTCTGTTTTGACTTAAGATCTTTTTTGCTCCAGACACGACATCAAGCTTCCATACTTGTCAAGACGAGGGGGGTCATTGCGTACCTCCAGAAATCAGATGTCTGCAAGAACAAGTGGGACTTTGCCCTCACAGAGAATGGAAGTGCTGCACAGAAGTGTAATAAAGACCTCATGGAACTGTAGACAACCACAGAAATGCATGGACAAGACGACAAACAAGTTTTCTTCCTAGTGTTGTTTAGAAGATGTCTGGTTTTCTCAACATGTGAAGTGTATAATTAACTAGATGTGACGTTTCTTTATATAACAGAGGCAATAAATACTAAATAAACAGGTCTAACAGTTGTATATGCATGGAGAGCAGCAAAATATTTCTCCATTACACCCACACACAGAAATCCACAGAAACTTTGCTGTAACGTCCTTGGAAACCACATCCTCTTGTAATCCAAACTACAGCACCCTCCCTTTTCTGTCTTTCTTTCTTCCTTCCTTCCTTTCCTTCCTAATAGAAGGAAAGACAATGTCTTTTCCTTCTATTAAAGTGATGGAAACAAGGACTGTCCAACAAGCATGGTCAGGTCGTGTCTACACTATTCAACTCCCATTCTCCAAAGCAGAACGCCAGTCAACTGCTCTTCCCCTCCTCCCTATTTCTGCCAATAAACCGCACCAGCTTGAGCACAGGCACCACCTACAGGATGTCTTCACGTGTGCCTGGACAAATCTATCTAAAACCATCTATTTAAAACCATTTTATGCAGTCTGTGCTTCCCTTTGTGGTAAGTTTGAATTTATTAACTGCAGAACTTTCATTCAAAATGTAGACAAAAAGGTGTTTGCTTCCCAGTGTCGTCTCCATGTGCACAGCAGCTCCCAGTCATGACCGCTGGCTTTCTAATTTCTCCAGTCGAAAGCTGAGTACCTTCATGTGTGGAAAGCCACGCACAGAATCACATGCCATGGGGATGAGCCTGTCCACCCCACTTGGCCCAGGGAACACAGAGAAGATGCTATTAACAGCGGTAGTACTTAGATATCCACAGGTGTAGAGTGAGTGTGGTGCGCTGTAAATTCGCAGCACACATGACCTTGGGAGAATGCAGATTTTAAGATGGTCACACTTTAGACAGGGAGATGGACTGTAGAAGTCCCTTCAAACCTGATTTTTAACTGATTCTAACAAGCTGTGGGTATGCGTGTGCTATCAGTGGGACAAGTCTGTTTTGGGAAGTGCCGTCTCAAAAAGCCAATAATTATTTCACAGAAGCAAAAACCAAAGAGGAAAGGTGTTCGTTTTTTTGCAAGACTGCAATATGTCCTGCCCCTTCCATGCAAGCTCTTGTCCCATCATTCAGCCACAAAAGATGTCCAGATGTGCACCCTCTTTAGATCCCAAAAGACCCTCCACACTCTCTTTGCAAAGCTGACCTGATCCAGACTGTCATGGACCACAGGCAAGAAAGCTCTTTCCGTTCCAGGGTTATTTCACTCCCCGGCATCCATCCTGAGTGGATCAGGATGTGGGGCAACACGCAAAGGCTCCTGACCTACCTTGCACCTTCCAGCCTCAGAGACAGCAAGGAGCAGCAGGCAGTCCTAAAATCCTTTCAAGAGAGCGTACATCTCACCCTCACAAAAGGGAGATGAAGATCCAGCACACAGTGACATGTGGGATCAGCCAAGCTTCGTCATCAGTTAAAAGGCACAAAGAGGATGAGGAGAGGGGAGAAATGGTGCTTGGGAGGGGGCTACAGGGAAAAAAATCAAACCCACACCCCTCTGTTGGAGTGGAAATGCACTAAAAAAACAACGCATCAAAACCATGGGGTGGGGAGAGGAGGTGGAAAAATTCTGTCCGTTGCAAAACCTCAGCAGGCTCATCTAGAAATTATTATCAGACTGTGGCAGGCATTCTGCCGACTCTGCTGTTGCTCCGAGATCAGTATCTCTCTAGCACGAAATGGTCCACAGCTTCAAACTCTTTTGCCAGACCTGCCTTGCAGGTTTGCCCACCACATTGCCCGAAGGGTTTAAGTCCAAACACTGCTATGCGCAAATAACTGTGTAAAGGTCCCAGATCAGCTCCTTGCTGTAGACCCAAGGGAACAACCCCACTCCTAAGGGACTAGTTCTCACTCCAAGAGGGTGGTTGGACCTATTTCTGGTCCAGCAGGTGACCATGGAGTAATGGAGTAATGAGAATAATAAGTGGACAAGGAAAATGAGGGGGTTTCCAGCACTTGACTGCCCTAGATCGGGACTGGGCATAAGCAATCCAGGAGGTTCCTAGAATGCATCGATGATAACTTGCTTCTCCAAGTGATAGAGTTTTTTCACTCTGAGGGTGGTGAGGCACTGGAACAAGTTGCCCAGAGAAGCTGTGGCTGCCCCATCCCTGGAGATGTTCAAGGTAAGGTTGGACGGGGCTTTGAGCAACCTGGTCTGGTGGGAGGTGTCCCTGCCCATGGCAGGGGGGTTGGAACTAGATGGGATTTTAAGGTCCCTTCCAACCTATACCATTCTATGATTCTATGACTGTTCAGCCTTTGAACAAGATACTGTAATACATCTGAGCCTAGAGAAAGAGAAATCTGTCTTTTACCCTTCTTGGGTTTAGGGCCAGACTCATTTGGCCACAGCTGGACATTGGTGTCACCTGAGATGATCCAGGGTATCATGCTGGGCTTTCAAAATGTCTCGTCCGCCGCTGTCACTCATGCAGAAATCCCCAATACCTATGCATCTCAAGGGACACAAATCAAGCTTTCCATTCCTGCCAACCCAGGACAGCAAACTTTGACTGTATTAAGTGCATCTGATCTACATTTTTTTAGGGAGAAGGGAATTTTTAGCCTCGATCTTTCGATTATCCAGTTTAGGATGTATTCACGCAGTTATATGAACACAGCTGAAGGGACAGCAAACAGCAGGACCAGGCAGGGGCAGCAGCCAGGCGAGGGCAGCTGGAATATCACAGGCTGATTTTACAGCCAGAGCTGCATAGTTATCACATAACTACCACCAAGCGGTGCATTGCTGAGCTAACCGGCTATGTCCTCCACCAGTGCTGTGTGCTCATCACACTCAGGAATGAAGCCTCCCAAATTCCTCGGAAGCCAAAGCTGGAATAGCCTTTTTGGCAGGAAAAAAAAATCACACCCAGGTTTCAGCCGGAGAAAATACTCACATGAGCTCAGATAAAAAATGAATCACTCCTAGCCCACACTGTTCTCCTTCTTGCCGCTCCTCAGGAGTCTTTCCTTGCAGGTTCCCACCTTCCCACCCATCAGCTCCCTGGGGGTCTGCAGGTAAAGGGCGGAGGATCCCCCTGAGCCTCTTTTTCCACCGACCTGCCTGCAGCTGGCAACCTACCAATCCAAAATGCCAACTGCCAGGGAGAGGGATCGGGGAAGCCGATAACCCGCGAACGTGAAGCAAGTCAACATTGTTTGGAGCCGCAGCACTGGGTCAGAACGACACGGAGGGTTTCTCAGCAGCAAACGTTACTCCCAAGACTGGAATATAATTAACTCCTGCCTACTCCCTCCCTCTTCCCAGATGCCATCCAGCATGCCAGCAGCACGTAGAGGTTTCTGCAAATTCTCACGCTGAGCCCCACGACTTTCCAGCAGGACCAAAGCAATGGGGATCCTTTGGTTCATTTTAGTCTTCGTCTCCTTGACCAGTCACGGTAAGACCAGGAAGACCGAGGGTGGTAAACACAGGTATCTGGGAACGGGAATAGTCTTTCCTCACTGTGTAATGAAATGGAAATATAATAGGTACTGCGGGGGAAAGGTGCCCTCAGGTTTTTGGATGAGATATTGGGTGAGGTATTTTGGCAAAACGCATGATTAAATCCTTCGGGGTCATGCAAAAATGAGCGGAGAAGAAGCTGTGAAAATGGGGCACGTCACCGTCTCTCTAGGAGCAGACTGGTTGGAGAAGCCCTAGAGATGTCCCATGCTCTGGGAAAATGCTTCTGCCTTTTCTCAGGCTGCAGCTGCCCCCTTGGTAGGGCGAGAACAACCGCTCTGACCTCCCGCGCACGCTCTTTGCCAACATCCTGAACAAACAACCGCACGATAAAACGTTCCTTGAGTGAGGTTGGCTCTCCAACTTGTTTGTTCTTTTTTTTAGCAGATATCTGCCGCTGTCCTTTGGGACAGGGATCCCGGGTGTGCTCTTTGCAGCTGTGCATGCCCAGGCTCCACGCACGCTGGCGGTGCTGCCTTGGCTGGCCGGGCACACGGCGCCAGAGGGGATTTTACCCACCCCACGCATTTTACTCACCAACTCGCTGCTTCTTTGTACAGGGGACGCCCATGGACCAGACAGCTGTAACCATGAAGGGGGCTTGTGCCGAGTGGGAAACTGCGTTTCTGGTGAATACCTGGCTAAGTACTGCTTTGAACCCATCATTCTCTGCTGCAAAACTTTGTCACCCACTACCACAAAGAGATGAACGTTTCCAAAGGAGGAGAGCGCAGCGCGTGGAGAGCTGAAGGCTCCACTAACAAGGAACGAGCTGCTGTTGGGAAGGAAATGTTGTGCCTTTCTGTGACTGTTGCTGTCCTAGGAGAACATGGCTGTGGATTCACTTGTGGACTTCTGAACACGTTGCTTTTTTGATTTCGCTGTGACTTTCTAGGAAACACCGTGACAAGAAGAAATTGGGGCCACCCAGCCTATGTATTGCCCCTTTTAGCATCTGGTTGTTACCTGTCATGCACAGGTGAGAAATTGCCTTTCCCCTTACCTGAAAGCAATAAACCTGAAGTTTAACAGAGCAGCCAGTGCCTGTCTGTGACTCCTGCTGACGCTCAGCAAAGCTGCCGGTGGTGGGATGCTCTCTCTCCTACTGACCAGGAGTGAACACAGCAACCCTCACCTTCCCAGCAGAGCAGGGAGGCTCTGTCTCTTTATTTCCCTTCCCAGAGAAAACAGTTGCAATGGGGGCAGCCTTTTTTCCACTGCTTTTGGTGCAAAAGCTACCTGGTTTGGCATAAAGACAGGTATGGTCTGTGTGTCTCAGGCAAGCCCTCCCATATCTACTCTTCCTTTCCAGGCTGTGCCAGGTTCTCACAGGAACTGGGAAAGGTTGCCCAGAGAAATAAGGCACAGAAAAGGAGCAGGGATTCCCCACATGCATACAGACCCCTTTGGCCATGGGTTTCGTAGCAGGAATGTGCTGGCCATCAGCCACCACCTAGACCAGAAACTGCAAAGCCCAGCAGGGTTGTCCCAGGTTCATCCCTCTTCCACAATGCAGCAAAACCAAGGAAGAGCCCTGGCTTGCTTGTTGTAAACATGCCGGGGAATGGATCTGAACGTTGTGTCCTGTTGTCCTTGACAGGCTGCTTTCCACATCCACAGTCTGCGTTTCTGGTGCTCCTCCTTTCCTCTGTAATCACCCAGCAATAGAATCATAGAATCACAGAATGGTTTGGGTTGGAAGGGACCTTAAAGACCATCTCATTCCAACCCCCCTGCCATGGACAGGGACACCTCCCACCAGACCAGGTTGCTCCAAGCCCCATCCAACCTGGCCTTGAACACGTCCAGGGATGGGGCAGCCACAGCTTCTCTGGGCAACCTGCGCCAGGGGCTCACCACCCTCACAGGAAATAATTTCTTCCTAATATCTAACCTAAATCTCCCCTCTTCCAGTTTAAAACCATCACCCCTCATCCTATGGCTCCCCTCCCTGATCAAGAGTCCCTCCCCAGCTCTCCTGGAGCCCCTTTAGGCACTGGAAGGGGCTCTAAGTTATTCCCAGAGCTTTCTCTTCTCCAGGCTGAACAACCCCAACTCTCTCAGCCTCTCCTAATAGTAGAGGTGCTCCAGCCCTCGGATCATCCTCGTGGCCCTCCTCTAGACCTGCTTCAACAGGTCCATGTCCTTCTTATGTTGAGGGCTCCAGAGCTGGATGCAGTACTCCAGGTGGGGTCTCACGAGAGCGAAGTAGAGGGGCAGAATCCCCTTCCTCACTCTGCTGGCCACGCTGCTGGGGATGCAGCCCAGTTGGCTTTCTGGGCTGCCAGCACACACTGCTGGGTCATGTTGAGCTCCTCATCAACTGAAACCCCCAATTCCTTCTCCTCAGGGCTGCCCTCAATCCATTCTCTGCCCAGCCTGGATTTGTGCTTGGGATTGCCCCAACCCACATGCAGGACCTTGCACTTGGCCTTGCTGAACTTATAATCCCAAAGCAATTAACCTGTTTGCACCTAACAGCCTGCTGCCTATGAGCTGCATAAGCCTAAATCCACTAGCTGTCCAGATACACTCTCAGCCCTTCTGCGATTTTTCAGCATGAAATTTTGACACTCCCCTGCCTTTGTCAGTTAGCCCTTGGTCTCCCTTTCCAGGTAAAAATATTTCTCTCAGGGTCAATCATTTCTGTGAAAGCAAGAAAACAATGATGTAATGAGAGAGCTATGCCAATCAGCCGAAACGTTGGTCAGAGCCAGGGAAAAGTCCTCCCTGGGAGATGAAATTCTTTCTGTGATGAATCAAACAGGAAAATTCCCATTGACCTCACCAGGGTCAGGACCCATTGCCAGAGGTCCAACAATTAATTCTTCTGAGCGATTCCATTCTCCTGTGAGCAGCCCAGCTATTCTCCTTGGGTCATCATAACATAGTCTGGGACACCAACACACGCAGGGAGACACCAGTGCTCCCCTGAAGATCCCCTGCCCTTGGATGAACCATCAGGAGAGCCGGATTACCCAGAACCAGCTGTTGGCTTGGGAACCGCCGTTGAAAACAGAGATGGGGCTGAATCCAGAGCCAAATTCCTCCCCAGATCCAGCCCGGCTCTCCAACGCATGCTGATGTATGAGGACAGCACAGGCAGGCTTTTAAATCGAGGCACCTTTCCAAATCAAACAGTTTATTTCTCACATTTGTCCACGAAGTTCATGATTTGTGTCTCTTATCTGGGGGACACTTGGCCACCACGTTTATAGCCTGTTTTCCTAAGAAAATGAAACACATGGGCTCATGCAGCTCACCTTGTACATCTCCCTGCCAGTTGCTGGGCCTTCTGCCTCCTCCACATTTTGGACCTGTTGACCAGCCAAATTTCAACCAGGGAAGGTGGAAAATCTCAGTTTATAGGCAACGTTGTCCCTCTGGCAGTAACGTAAACACAGGCTTCTGCTAAAAGGTATGACCCCACTCTCCCCCGGCTGAGTGTTCTCTCGCTTGCTGATCTGGCTGGAAATAAACCTAAAAATACCCAAACGACCCCTTCCACCCCTCACCCCCCCAAAAAAAAGCACAAAAATCCATCATCATTTCTGCCTGATGAATAAGATGAACTGACTTCCCTTCCAGCGACCTGGTCTGACACAGAGGGAGGAGAGAGAAAGCACCGAGGACATGGTGGAGGGTGGAGAACTGCACCCTCCGGTCCGTCTACCCCGCAAAACTGTTTCTAGATGTGGTTTCTTGACCCATTAACTCATCTGTGGCAGAGCCACCAGCAAAGCTCATGAAGAGCTGCTTAAACAGCAGTATGAGATGTTTTGTATGATAGGGAATGCAGCTCAAACTAATTACGCCCAGGCTGGTGTATCCCGTAACCCCGGGCAGGAGGAAGCACTAAACTCCTCTGGCTGAGTGACCACGTTCCTGCCCTCAGCACTGAGCTGTTCGCCTGAGTGTTTTCATTCACCATGAGACCACAGTCCTACAAGGCTCAAACACCATTTTCCAACCCTTTATATCCAAAAGCCAAAAAATATTAAAAGTAAAATAGTAAAAGTCTTCCCCAGTGTTACCCTTTGCCAGAGGACTTCCACCTGTGAGCAGCAGTCCTGCCCAAATGGGACCGTTTCCCAGTGTGTAGACCCACATGTAGTCAGTGGAGTTCATCTGAATCCCACCTTTTACCTGCAGGATTCCATGTAGGGGTAGAGGGGACAGTCAGGCAAGATAAGGGGGAAGCCAGAACAGCAGAAGAAATGAGAAGGCGAAGCCTACCATCCCTTAAGAGATGTAGGCTTGTGAGAATTTAAATCAGGCTAGCGGTCCGCTCTGAAAAGCGAAAAATTTTTGCCCTCATGTGAAAAAGTCAAATGAGGAAGAGGATTTTTGTGGGAAAAGCTTTGTTGAGCTTTTAACTCCAGCTACCTGTACCTGACAGAGCTCAGAAGGCTACAAAATAAGGGTTCTTCATTACTACCCTAGCAGACCTATACCAGCTCCTAAGGGAGACCCAGAAAACATCCAGACATCTTGGGAGGTATATTTGGGGTCTTTGCAGCTGTAGGGACAGCCAGGGAAGAGCCCTACCCTCATGCCTGATTAACATCCAGCACAAGCCTCATGAATAACTGGAGAGGTTCGTTCCTCAAAGCATGGCATGAATGTCCTCCTCGCTGGAATTTGTTTGCTGTTCCCAGGCAACAGGCCAGTGTTTGTTTGGCAGAGAGAGAGAGAGGTAGACGAAATCCTCCGCTTCTGCCCTAAAAACATCATTGTAAGGGAGCTGTGTAATCAGGAGAAGAACAGTGGTCAGATGGGCTCCTGCCTTGGTCAAGCCCCTTAATTCCAGGGCAGTCCTTACATCCCCAGCAGTCCCACTTAAACCAATGCAACCACCCGTACGCCGGGCTCTCCCTTCAGCTCTGTGGAGGAGAAAGAGGGTCATATTCAGCCCGCTCACACAGCTGTTCCTCCACCTCCTGTGGAGCGAAAGACATCATCACCCTTCCACAGCCCATCTCCGGGTGCATGCTAGGAAGATAAAACGGGTCTGGATTCAGAGGCCGTATCTACACGAGTAAATCCAATCACGCGAGGCTCAGGCTCAGACATTAGCAGATACCCACACATGCTATCAGCAAACTAGCACTGTGCCAAACTCTTCCTTGGCACAGTTTGGAGGTGGGCACATGCCAGGGACAATCCGTAATAGATGTCTGGATGTGATGTGGCCATGCGGCTGGTGGGAAGATCTTATCTGTGCAGACACAAGGTGTGCTGTGGGGCAAAGAACGTCATTTTGAAAAAAAAAAAAAACAAAACAGGGAGAAGAGAGGCATTTGCAGATTCAGACCACATAAAATGAAATCTTTTTCCACTAGGACAGCAAATAATCTGCATCAGGCTGTGAGACCAGGAACATAGCGTGTTTCACAGGTGGAGTGGAGCATGGTGCAGGAGAAGGGCGTATCAGGGAATGACCTGGGAGTGTTGGTCGACAGCTGGATGAATATGAGCCAGCAGTGTGCCCAGGTGGCCAAGAAGACCAACAACATCCTGGCCCATATCAGGAATAGTGTGGTGAGCAGGACTGGGGCAGTGATCATCCCCTTGTACTCAGCACTGGTGAGGCCCCACCTGAATACTATGTCCAGTTTTGGGCCCCTCGTGACAAGAAAGACATTGAGGTGTTGGAGCGTGGCCAGAGAAGGGCAATGAAGCTGGTGAGGGGTCTGGAGCACAAGTCTGATAAGGAGCGTCTGAGGCAACTGGGGTTGTTCAGCCTGGAGAAAAGGAGGCTGAGGGGAGACCTAATTGCTCTCTACAGCTCCCTGAAAGGAGGGTGTAGTGAAGGGGGGGTAGGTGTCTTCTCCCAAGTAACAGGTGATAAGACAAGACGAAATAGCCTCAAGCTGTGCCAGGGGAAGTTTAGGATGGATATTAGGAAAAGTTTCTTCAGGGAAAGGGTTATCAAGCATTGGAACAGGCTGCCCAGGGAAGTGGTGGAGTCACCATCCCTGGAGGTATTTAAAAGACGGGTAGAGGTGCTGAGGGACATGGTTTAGTGGTGGTTTTGGCAGTGTTAGGTTAACGGTTCTAAGGTTGGCATGAAGTCTAGCTGCCAATGTAACCAGAGTGATGTGGTTCACACATGAGGTCCTAGATGCGTTTGAGATGTCCAGCATATTCTCCCTGACCTCCAGCTGCCACAGCAGAAGCACACATAGATCTGGCATCACACTTACCAGCCCGGTGTCTGGGGAACCCCAGAACATCCCAAATGCTAACAGATGCCTGTTTAGGTGACAGACATGAGTGCTAGGTCTCCACAAACTTGATTGAGCATTTAGACATCTTGTGAGCTTGAAGACCTATGTGTTTTAAGGCATACGTATGATCCACCAGATGCCTGCAGACCTGAACATGCATAGGGTTTTGGGATTACCCTCAAATATCTCCCCTGGGCTCATGGGGCACCTGCAGTGGGCAGGAGGCATGACAGAGCCTTCTGGACTGAGGTTTAGTACAGAAGCATCTCTTGCAAAGCACAACTGGCATTGGGTGGTTTAGGGGGGATATGTCAGAAGTCTTAGAGGATCAGAAAAGTCTGCTGAAACGTGCTGAGGGTGAATGGGTTCTCACTGTTCCAGGCCTCATCATGCACAGGAGCTATTGGGAAACTGGTGGGAGACACATTTAAAACAAATAAACAAAAATGTTCCTTTATGAAGGACCTATGAAACTCCCTGTCAAAGGATATTGCCATGTAAAACTTCTCTCTCCAGACCAGGAAATAGCCTGAGAGCAGGAGAAAAGTTGAGATAAATACCACAAATGTGCTTACTCTAGTTCAGACCTCCCCATATGGCTGCTGTTACAGGAAGGAGGTAGATGGTCCCGTGGGCTGGTCCATAACGAAAGCCTGGCCAGGGCCATAGGGGGTTTCTGGGCCAGAGCTGAGCCCAGAACTGAGCCCAGGTAGTTTCTTCCCGGGCTGAAGTGCAGGGCTGTATCAGCACTTGCTTGGCTTGGGGGATGGTAAAGAGCCACTGGTGGGATGGGGAGGTGGATGCAGAATTGCAAGCTGACAAGGGTCACCGGGAGGCTTTCACATCACCAAAGTATTTGCCCCTGTGAATCTGCGCTGCATAAATTTATCTCAGGCTGCATTTTAAAAAAATCCATCTGCTTAGGTCCTGGAGCAAAGGCAGATGAAGTCAGTGGAGACAGTCCTTCCATTTGGGGCCATGTGGTTGGATGCAGATTGACTTGACCCTTCCCCAGCCTCAAAACCTCTGAGGCATCCAGGAGCTGATTTCTGTGCTGCGTGTCACTGAGCACAGATCAGCCTCTGTGCACAGTGGGATCTGAAAAATAAAACCCATCTGGTGGCAGGTTGGAGAGTGGGGAAGGGTGGGACGCTGATGGACCAGCCCCACTAGGCTCACCAGAGGCTGAGGCCAACACGGCATAGAGACCACGCTGGAGGGAGCAAGCCCATCTGCTGTCAGAGCAATCACCCAGGGGACAGAGACTTCCTGCCCCCGATTTCTGGGGGAAATCTGGTTTATGTTGGTATTGCCTCTTTTTGGCTCTCTTTCCCAAGGCACGTCCTGCAGCTTGACCCCAGCACGGCAGCTGCGGAGCAGGGGCTTGTGGTGGTGTGGAGGATGCATCCTGACCACCTCTGTGCCTGCCCCTGTGGAGCCTGCAGCATGCAAACAGCTCCAGACACAGCTCATCCGCTGAGATGGTGCTGCTCCCACCAAGGGAGAACAGCTGAGCTAGAGATAAAAGATGACGTTTTGCCATCCATCACTGGGAACGCCATGGCCATGTGGTGCTCTGGCCCTGTGCTAAACCTCCTCTCTAGGGTGCATCAAGCCGCCTGCACACACATGTTCAGGCACGTAAGGTCACATTCTGAGAGCCGGACACTGATATGAGCATCCACACGCTTCTCCCTGCTCAGGTTATAGCTCAAGAGCTGCAATCTCATTTCGTCTAGATAAACACTGCCCCAGCCCCATCACACCATCTTCCACATTGGAGATGTCACAGAATCGCAGAATCCTGGAATGGTCAGGGTTGGAAGGAACTTCTGGAGCTCCCCCAGTCCAATCCGCCTGCCAGGGCAGGGTTACCTACAGCAGTTGCACAGGACAGCATCCAGGTGGGTTTGGAATGGCTCCAGAGTGGGAGACTCCCCCACCTCTCTGGGCAGCCTGTGCCAGTGCTCTGCCACCCTCAAAAGAAAGGAGTTCCTCATGTTTAGATGGAACTAAAATGTTGATCCTCAGAGGCACATGGTGGGTTATGGTCTCCCACCAACTGCACCAAGCAGCACCACCAGATATGCAAAGCACCAACGCTTCTAGAGGGGGACTCTACACACATCCTTGCAACCATTCCTACCCCAGATAGGGTCACAGACACATTCTCTTTCCCCAGGTTGTGCGTGGCGAGTTCGCACGACACCCTGTTTAAATGCTCAGTGTCCTGTGATCCAAAGTCCAGCTGGTGAAGGGCCCCTTATCTGCACTGTTTGATGAAGGTGATCCTTGTTCTGTTCAAGCAACCCAAAGGCCATTGGTTTTACATTGTCCAGCACTACTTGGCACCAAGCCTGCAAATCAAAAGCCATCAAGGCAATTTATAAAGAGAAAATTGAAGACTTGGGGATTCCCTCTGCTGCGTCGTTGCTGTGAAAAGAAACCTTTTATAAAGTTTCGATTTCCTCTTCCCCTATTTGTTGTTGGTTGGGGGCGATTTCTGCTCGTTATTTGCTTTGTGTTGTTTTCCCGAGTTGAAACTCAGGTCCCACCTCTACTGATTTCCTGGAATGGACCTGGAGAACTAGTACAAACCAGAGAACCTGCCAGCATTCCTGGGAGAGCTGTAATACATCAGCTTTCCTTACGCTCCTGCTCCTGATAATGACATGGTTGCATCCCAGCTTTCCCATTTAATAAGCGCATAAATGAATAAGATGCTAAATTGCCGTTTTTCTTGGCAGTTGTAAACAGAACCTTGGCAAACAGTCTCTTTGCGGCCTCGAAGTTGGGAAATACAAACAGACCTTTGATTTTTAAGGATCCCATGGTTTTCAAGCCAATTCTGTGTGTCGGGGTCTGCTGAGGAGGAGACTCTGGATTTTTTCACGCTTGACTGTGTCAGTGCTAAACATAGAGACTGGGAGCTGGAAATAAAAATAATAATAATAATCGTCGATACTGCAAACACTTGGATGGGATTTTAACATCACATGCTCGAGCCTGCAAACACAAGAAGAGCCAGTCTGGGTCAGCCCCAACGTCCTGTCTCCAGCAGCAAGCAGTAGCAGACTCCCCAGTGCTCAGTGTAATTTGTTGACAAAACCCTGCCTTTCTTTTTTTTCTTCCTTGTATTTCTTTGGGTCTTTTATTATTTTTTTTTTCTGTAACATGACGTGTTCAAGAATGGGCACATCCCAGTGCAACTGTTTGCTGTCGTGTTGAAATGCATCGGAGATTGATAAAGTTCCCTCCGCTCCAGGAGCATTACACAATCCCCGGGCACTATAAATCCAGGATTTCCCTCTCCTCCATCTCTTAACAGCCCTTCACTCCTCCTCGTGGTGGAACCCCCACCCACGTTCAGCTATGCGGATCCTTCAGGTGCTCTTTGCAGTCATTGTCATTCTCCTCCTCCAGGACGTTCCCGGTAAGGACAAAATACTTGCAGGGGTTTCTGTGGAGAGAGAAAAGTCGGGTTCCTACCTCTAGGTAGAAAAGGACAAGACAGGGCCCTCAAGTCAAACCAAGTCAAGATAAGGCTGACCTGACTTCTGCTTCCAAGGAACAAATTTCTTCTGAAATGGTGTCCATGAAGTTCCTGGATGTAGGTGTCTCCAGTTCATAGACTGTACGGCCTCTCCTCTCCATCCCCTCAAAACCCACCCAGAAATGCTGAGCCTAAGAAAGGAGACTGAGCTCTGCTCCTGACCAGGATACAAGCTTCATCCTCCACAAAACAAGGAGAACCCCATGAAATCAAAATCATCTTCCAGGGGAAAAAGTCAGGGGAAAGACAGCTAGTTTTGGGTTTTTTTGTCTGTCTGTTTTCTTCTGGGATTCTGTTTTAATAGAAAAATCTTCCTTGGCTGGGCTTTTCACTGGTTGCTTGTGTAGATACGTTAGGAATTCAGGTTTCAGTCAGCTGGAAGGTCACCGTGGTGTTATGAGGACTATGGTGGTATAACTTTCACAGAAAACAAACCTGATAACCAAGAAGAGGAGATGTACTTGCTCAGCCTGTTTGTGCTCTCATTTAGTTAACTTAAGTCCTAGGGATAAAGGGACAAGAGAGAAGGGTTTGCTTACTCCACTGGTGGTGGATACCCATCAGTGTATCCCTCCAGAACCCCCAAACTTGGTGTTCCTGCTGTGTATAGAGACAAGCAGCACATACCCTTTTTATCAAAACAGGAAGATTTAAAAAAACAAACAAACAAAAAAAACCAAACCAAAAAAACCCAAAACAACCAAAAAACCCAAAACACCAAGAAACCAACAATCACAAAAAAAAAGTCCCCAAACAAAGTAATAGATAAAACACCTGTTCCAAAATGACACTTCTCTGACTTTTGATGTTGCCCAAGGGATCCATCTGATCTAACTCATCTAACCTAACTTAGCCAACCCAAAGTTGGCCATCATGTCTAGGCTAGTTGTTAAGAGACTCCCAGTGCTTGCTGGAGGGAGATGCTCCTTCCAACCTTCACCATGAAGCCAGGCGTTGACAACTGCAAGCTTTTCATTGATCACCAAGTGACACCAGCAGGGCTCCAGCTGGGTTCCCAAGTCCCTTATGAAGGTCTCCCATTCCCTTTTTCCCTCCAGCAAGAGGCCTTTCGGACAGCCGGCAGTGCAGAAGCAACCACGGCCACTGCCGGAGGCTGTGCTTCCACGTGGAGCGCTGGGAAGGGAGCTGTAGCAATGGCCGCCTGCGCTGCTGCCGATGAGACCAGCCACGCTGGGATGGATCCCAGCACCCCAGGGAGACCACCTCAGTGACCCTGCAACCGCAACTGTACGTAGGATCTGCTCTTGGACATCTCTGCACCTATGCCCACAGCTTGGTTTGTCCATCACCAATAAATCTGTTTGGTTTATATATCCTCCTGGGTCCAGAGTGCAGCTGTGTTTCCCTCTGAGATGGACCATCCTGCCTAACGTTTAATGTTTGATGCACTTGCTCACATTCAGAGCCACTTGAGACACACTGGGGTACCCAACAAGGCTGTCAGATCTGGCATGGGACCAAGGGGACACCTGGGCCCTTCCAGTGTGGCAGCCAGAGAGGGATCTGCTGGACCTGTCCAAGCAGTTATGAAGTCTCTCTTCTAGCCCATACCTCTGTCTCTGTCACAGCCTTTGTCAACCTCTACCTCTTGCTCTATCTTTCTACAGAAGTGACCACAGCAGGATCCATCCTCTTCAAGGAGATGGATCCAAGACAGAGGTATGATTTGCCCTCTAGAAGTGCATCTTCCTCCCCCGTAACAACAACAAGGTGAACCTGGGTGGATGGCTCAGGTCATTCACCTCTGAGATGAGGTAAAGGTGGGTGAGATAGAGAAGTCCCACTCCCACGGGTAAAACAATTCACTGGGTGGTCGCACAGAAAGTGTGGTGGATTCTGCATCTGCCCCGCTTCTGTGTGGAGCAATTCTCATCTGACATCTTACTCGTGTAGTGCGAGGTTTAAATAAAAAGAGAAACTGTTCATAAGGCTGATGATAAAAGCAAAAGGAGCTTTTCTGGCCTCACTGAGGGATACCCCAGGCTGAGTGTGGTTGTGGGTCTGGGGGCAGAAAAAGAGGACTGAAGCAGCCAACCTGACTGCCAAGCCCTGAACGTTGACAAATATGGAGCACTTGTTTTTGGGGTGGGTGTGAAATAGCTGAAAATACGCTGTTTGCTTAGTGGGGCAAAAGGGGAGAAAATTCTTGCCAGAAAGAAAGGAAATGATGGAGATACATGTGGAGGAGGAAGAGCAGAAGGAGATATCAGAGCCAGCAACCACTGCCCTGGCTTGGGACCAACCATCCAAACCCCGTTACCCCGGGCACTCGCCCTCCCCCAAAAAAGGGAGACCTGGGACACATGTCAGGGGGAGGGAAGGGAGAGAGAAGGGAGAGAGAAGGGAGAGAGAAGGGAGAGAGAAGGGAGAGAG